>JAJNNY010000084.1:0-125465 GCA_022453515.1 Astrocystis sublimbata
ACGTACCTCAATATCGAAATCGAGTCGGCGGACTAGGTTCGTGGAGAAACGGGGTCCTTTGCCGTCCCGAGACGCTGCCAGAAACCGAAGGGCACGCAACACCGGAAAGATAAATGAGTCAGTCCATTATAGAGAAGGTCTGATGTACCTTCAGGATGGGAAGTTACATTAATATTGCTGTGACTAAATCTTGTATGACCTTGTAGCACACTGCATAATTAGGAATATGTTTTCAGACACATGCATGTGACTCTTGCCCCAGTGTGCAAGTATGGCGGGCAGTATGACCGTCGCTCGATTCTTGTTGGCTTGGAAAATTGAGTTTGAATATCATAAGCAACTGCCTTGAAGTCATTGCCGGCATGCTTTGGAACATCAACATATGCGTTCTTCTCCTTACCATGAAGATTGCTATATTCAAGGTTCTTACCTGAATTGGCGAGGAGAATCGTGCACGCGGAATTTGGGGATCACGGCGCTACCCTGACGCATACATGATGTCGTTCTCTTTGCAAATGAGCGACGCATAATACTCATCGATGACTTTACTCAGTCTGCTCACATGCCTGCGATTTGAGTTGCTCGGTCAGATGAGAGCCCTAAAATGGACAACATCTTACACATGAAGAAAGGGACCATGACCAACCTGAGCATTTGATTTTCAACGCTGACGATAGTTCGAGGCTAGCCACGTACTAGAGAAATCCGGCCTCTTCTGATACGTAGGCTCAAACTTCTCCCTTTGAATTTTTTTTGAAGGTTGAAAGTGCAAGTCTAAAGCTACCTTAGCTGCCCAGGTGATGGAATAGGTAATGGAAGTGAGCCGAGGCGTACCTACTTCAAGCCAAGACGAATACGACGCTAAACCTCATTCGTGTGGCGCTCGAAGCTGGCCCAAGGGGTAAAACCCACGGGTGGTACCTAGAAGGCTCGCTAGCGCGATGAATTGTTCACTAAGTGTTACGTATGGGCGCATGGGGCCATGGGCATACGTACGGGCAAGCGCTAGGCAAAGCTTAAGGCGACTTACCTAAACCAGGCACGTTTACGTACCAATGAAGGCTCGGGAAGGGTGTCTCGACGGAGCCTTAGTGGCCCGGGTTTCCCTATCGCTCCCTATCTCCATCCACCTGGGCAAGCTGGGCATGGGCACATCAGGTCGGTCCTCCACCACGTCCTTGTCCTCCGACTGGAGTCTGGCGAGCCTGGCACCTTACCTTGAATACACATACCCCTTCCCATCGCTCCCAACAGCCCAGCCCCGAAGCCAGCCAGCCCAAACCGCTCGCTCGCATGTCGTACCAGAACCTACGCATAGATTGCATAGCCGAACAGACTGCACTTTCCTGACACTTCCCACCGCTTCGTCGCCGCCCGTCGTCTGACATCTCCGGCCGCCTCGTCGCTTCGTCGCTGCGCCAGCACCTGCCAGCATCTACATACGACCTCGAACAGGCTACGACACCTCAACCATCTCCCATCTCCCATTTCGGTCTCTATTTTGGCTTCGACTTCGGACTTCTCACCAGCAGCTGGCACAGTGGGCTCGAACCGGACGGGATTGGCCGCCCATTTCTTCAGTCATTATTTAACCTAGACATCCGTTCCCGCCCGACCCCGGAGGAAGAACCGAGAAGACAGATCCCGAACAGCAGAACCTATCGCTACGAGGAGATAGAAAGGGCAGAAAGGGGAGGAAGGTCGAGAAGGGCGAGAAGGTCGAGAAGAAACGGGAGGCCGAAAGACACCCGAGCGAAACTCGACCAATATTATATTAAATTCCATATCGGGCGAATCGCACACTTGTCGCTCGCAGGCCACGCCACGTCTTGCCCCCTTTCCCCCGAACACCCACCGACCAACATCACTGACCGCGGACTGTCCTGTCCTGTCCTATTGTGCGCTCGACGATAACCGTCGCCTGACCCCTGCCACACACCTGCTTGCTCGTCTCCTCTGCATCGATCAGCGTCGCCCGTCTCTGTCTGGGCCTGAGGCCGCCTGGGCTCCCCCCGAGTAAGTCATCTCCCTCTTCTCCCTTCGCCATGAGTTGCCCCATGCGTATCCCAATTGTGGCCCATGCATCTATGTGTTCGTCGATCACCTGATTGTACATCTGGGCCAATAGACACTGGGTGGTCGGGGCAGGGGATGGCGTAGATGGTGCCGTGTCGTGCGACCATATCGACCTTGGGCAGTCGACATGATTTGCCCTGCTCTCTCATCGCTCGCCAGTCGCGTCCACACGGAACCCGAGCCTCGCTGACCACTGCATCGACCGAATATAGGACGGTAATATGGCTGAGTATCAGTATGACCAACGCCGCTACGGCGCCCCCGCTGGCAACCAACGCGACGCTGCCTTCTCCAACATCTTCGGAGCCCATCCCCCTCCTGGTCGCAATGCCGCAGGCTCCGCCTCACCCCCCAACATGATGCCTCAGAGCGAGAGAACACAAACCATGTCCTCCATGTCCTCCATGAACCATGGCCCGCCGCCCGATATGCACCAGCGAGGACCCCCACGGCCCCAGCGCGGAGGCTACGACGACGTCGCCAACCGAACCCGGACTATGGATGCGAGCATGGCCAATGGCTACTATCAAAGTCAGAGGAATCCGTCAGGAGGATATCCGCCTCGGCAGCCTGATCCCTATGCGCGACAACAGCAACAACAAGCTCCTCCCCAACGGTCTTATCAGGGGCCTCCGTCGCAGGGATCAGGTAGGTACGATCCCAGAGGTCCTCCAGGCATGCAACCAGGCTACCCGCCACGAAACCCCAACATGAGGTACCCGGGCGGCCCTCCGCCTGGGACTGCGCTCCGGGACGATCCTTATCGCTCCCAGTCTCTCGCAACCACCCCTCGCGCTCCCATGTATCAGCCTCCACCGAACATGTATCAAACACCTCAGCAGCAGTTCCGACAGCCGCCCAACCAGATTCCCAATCCGATGTCGCGGACTACTGCCCAAGGTCGAATTGTGCCCGAACGCCATCACGACGACAGGGCCATGTCCATGACTGGCTACCCCCCAGACCGCGACTCGCATCAAACCATGAGCGGTCGCGTGATCCCGAACCGCATGAGAGCGCCTTCGAACGAGATGCCACCCGTGAATGCAAGCCCATATGCAAACGGGTACAACGGCTATGGCGTGACACCAGGTACAGCCACAAGGACGATGAGCATGGCCTCGTCCATCACCGTCAATGACCACGCTCGCACCATGTCCATGGCTAGTACCATTGTACCCGAAACCTCTGAGCAGGCCCGGCAGCAACTCGTGCATCGACCATCAAACTCGACCAAGTCGCTAGATAACGATCGACCCCCGACCGCTAAAATACGATCTCCTATAGTTTACCCAGCTTTGCTGTCACGTGTTGCCGAATGTTTCCGCCAGAAGATCATAGTGGGAGAACGGACCAAGAACGAGCTGACCTATAAAAACGCATTCAGTGGTTCCGAGGCTGTGGACGTGCTCTCGTACATCATCCGGACAACAGACAGGAATCTGGCTCTGCTACTGGGCCGAGCGCTTGATGCACAAAAGTTCTTCCATGATGTCACTTACGAGCATAGGTTACGGGACTCGGCATCAGAGATGTACCAATTTCGCGAGTCACTCATGGAAGAGCATGAGTTGGAGGAAAAGCCACCTGTGAACGGTGTATTCGTCTTGCTCTCGGAATGCTATTCACCTACCTGTACCAGAGACCAGCTTTGCTACTCCATCGCCTGCCCCAGAAGATTAGAGCAGGTCTCACGCCTAAATCTCAAGCCACAAGTGGGCTTGAAGAAGGACCAAGATGCAGTCATTATCGACGACATAGATCAGACCGACGAACAGAAGCTCTGGATCAACACAGTCCCGAAGGAGGTCGTTGATGGAGTAAGCGACAAGGAAAAGAAGCGACAAGAAGTCATTTCCGAACTGTGCTATACCGAAAGAGACTTTGTTAAAGACTTGGAATACCTCCGAGATTTCTGGATTCTACCACTCCGGTCAAAGGGCTCGCCTATACCTGCGAATAAGAGAGAGCGTGTTGTCCAGCACATATTCAGCAACGTTATCGACCACCCAAGCATTCACTCGGTGAGCTCTAGATTTGCTAGAGCGCTTACGGAGCGACAGCAGAGGAACCATGTCGTGAAAAATCTCGGTGATATCTTCTTGGAAATTGTACCACAATTCGAACCATTTATATTGTACGGTTCCAAGCAGTTGGAGGCCAAGTTCGAATTCGAAAACGAACGCTCTAGCAACCCGTTCTTCTCCAAATTCGTTGATGAAATTGAGCGTAGGAAAGAGTCGAGGAAGTTGGAGCTGAACGGTTATCTGACAAAACCTACAACTCGATTGGCCCGTTACCCCTTGCTACTGGAAAACGTCCTGAAGTACACTGAGGACGACAACCCTGACAAAGAAGACATTCCCAAAGTTCTCGTAATGATCAGAGATCTTCTGAGCCGAGTGAACGCCGAGTCTGGTAAAGCTGAAAATCGCTTCAACCTTCGCCGCCTGCATGAGCAACTCAAATATCGCCCTGCCGACAAGGTCGATCTGAAACTGACAGAAGATGGAAGAGAACTTGTCTTCAAGACACAGTTCAAGAAGACACCAACAGACCCCAGCGATATCACAGCGTTCTTATTCGACCACGCTGTTCTGCTTGTAAGGATAAAACAGTTGGGCAAGACCGAGGAGGTAAAGACATATCGAAGGGTAAGTTCAGACACTACATCTTATCTCGTCAATAGCTAACCTGGCCCAGCCTATACCCCTGGAGTTATTGTCGATAAAGGAAATGGACGAAGTAATCCCTCAGGGAGGAGTAAAACGAACATCGTCCAATTTGCCTTTCCGCGGGGGTAACAATGACAAGAAGGCGTCAGAGGGCTGGCCCATAACTTTCCGTCATCTCGGCAGGAATTATTACGAACAGGTGCTTTATGCCTCGAACCAATCAGCACGGCAGAAGTGGCTCGAGTTTATTGATAATGCACAACAACGGCTCCGAGCGCGTGCGGATTTCTTTAATGTCACCACCGTGTCGCAAAACTTTTTCCAAGTCGGCAATCTTGTTAACACTGTCACGCCATATGGTAAGAAGCGTGGAATCGCCCTCAACCCTTTGCACGCGCTAATAAGACTTAGATGGCGGTCGAAAACTGATCTATGGAACCGATCATGGTGTCTACGTGTCGGATCGGAAGGCTAAAGAGAGTCAGCCAAGGCGTGTCATCGATGCTCAACACATCACTCAGGTAGACGTGCTAGAAGAATATGGTCTTTTGCTGGTTCTTTCTAACAAAGCCCTACTTTCCTACCCACTAGCAGCATTAGATCCAAACGAGCCGGCACTGGCGAAACGTGCGAAGAAGATCCAGAGCAACTGCAACTTCTTCAGGACTGGAATCTGTCTAGGGCGGCATCTTGTGTGCTGCGCGAAGCCAAGCGCACTATCGACCACGATCAAGGTGTACGAGCCCAACGACTCGATGAGCAAGGGCAAGAAACAGAAGGGCTTCGGCAAGATGTTCAATGCTGGCCAGGATGAACTTAGGGCGTTCAAGGAGTTCTACATCCCGACCGAAGCCTCGTCTGTGCACTTCCTTAAGAGCAAGCTGTGTGTCGCGTGCGCGAGGGGGTTCGAGGTCGTGTCCCTAGAGACCCTTGAAACGCAGTCGTTGCTCGATCAGGCCGATACCTCGCTCGACTTTGTCGCAAGGAAGGAAGGCGTCAAGCCCATCCATATCGAACGGTTGAACGGCGAGTTCCTGCTCAACTACACAGAATTCTCGTTCTTTGTCAACAGGAACGGATGGAGGGCAAGGCCGGAATGGAGAATCGACTGGGAGGGAACGCCGCAAGCTTTTGCGTTGAGTTATCCTTGGATCCTCGCCTTCGAGCCGAACTTCATCGAGCTGAGAAATATCGAGAATGGTGCTATACATATTGTTCCGCATAAGAACATAAGGATGTTGCATAGTAGCACCCATGAGGTATGTGGCATTCACTCTTGTTGTCTTTCGCTTACTCCAAATGTTAACTATTGTGGTTTAGATATTATTCGCATACGAAGACGAGGCTGGCCACGACGTGGTTGCTGCTATCGACTTCTGGAAGAGTACCCGAAAGTCGGAGATGCCGCCAAGTCTACAGTGAACTACTGACCCAACTTTTTGAAACCGGTGGTTGAAGTTGAGCTATAGGATGGCCAGTGGCAGGGTGATAAGATAAGATAAGAAGAGTAGCAGATGGTTATAATTTTCCACTCTATCGGCCTTAGAGAGGCTTGATGAGGCAGGCGCTTGGCTTCGAAAAGAACACAAAACGGCTATACGTTTGTAGGACCATACATACCAGGAGTGAAGGGGGAATGTTTGGACAGGATAGGATAGTTATGCTCAATTTATCTATCTGTCTGATCTTCCAATAGCATGTGTGGCATAGAGCTACTGTTTTTGTTGTGCTTTAAGCATTCAATGAAATTGATTACTCAACCTGTCATTTAGTCAATTTAGCTGGCGTATGTCTGTATCTGTCAGGTCGTGTCTTGCTTTTCTCCGAGCACAGAAAATGGCATGTTATGTTTATAAGATGAAATAGCACCCTTCATCCAGAGTATATAGCGCTGAGCAATGAACATGACCTCGTGAGCACTATTTCAGACGTAACACCTGTCGAAGAAGAACGAGAATGCTTTTCACTAGGTACTGAATTTGTCCCTTCCCCTACCCCCTTTTTCGTCTGACTCTGTGTTTCGGGTCTATCTTCAAGGAGTTCGCATCAACAGAAATCAATATTATGAATATCACACGTTATAATTCTTAAATGGAATCAAGTAAAGAGGTCATGCGACAATATAATATAGGCCCCCTTACCTCTACTTAAATGCATATAGGTCTGTTCTGTCACAATACGCACAGGAAGCAAGCGTGAGAGCGAAAGCACGCACAAGTAACTTACGTGCAAGGCGCTGTACCTACTAATCGCGATCCGAACTCCATTGGGATGAGCATGTGCCTGGAAACATCAGATTGTTCTGAAAATGCACAGACTATAGTTGGTATGGTGCCTGTTGCTCAACATTTACTGGGTACTCCCACTTCGATCCTGTTCTACTCTGTTCTTTTCGTTACCGTTTATCCGGGGGGGTGATGCTGACGATAAAGTCACGGCGCGGCACAAAGTATAGTACGCAATTTGCAAGTAATAAATAGCGATCCGTGCGATGGTAATCATCAGGCGGTGATGGTATACGGCGTTAAGTAGGTATGGAAAGCTGCATCGTACGTCGCAAGGTTGTAGAACCGGTTGGTTTCCCACTCCGATCTGGTATTATTTAGCATAATTGGTACGGTCATTTTCTAGGCAACTATAAAGAGCAAACGCCTCGCAAACCTTTCTGCTGAGGCTGAACACGATGACAAGATTGAAGTTTTGCTCATAATCATCTTGATAATTAATCCTCTATCTAGATGTCTGCCTATTGCGAATCGTCTATACCTCAAAGCTCCTCTTGTTGTTACCCGTGCCGACGAGAGATGGGAACTCGAAAGTTTTCGGACAGATGACAACGGGCGCCAATAAAGCTTCTAAGGCCGGTAGCAGCAGCCTTATGGAATTTTGCCTTAATGTTTTTCTTGTGTCTGTTCTCATCACATAATTGATAAAATATTTGTACCTGTATCTCGTCCTCGAAGCTATAGTCTTGCATGTTGCCTACCTAATGTAGCTATCTAGGTACGTATATACTATTACACCTAACTTAACCTTAACAACCTATTGTGTGGTAGATATTACTATAAGAGGTGGCTATAGCTTAGACCATGGCATCATTCGTGTTATAGTATAGGTCATGTTGAATACGAGTTTCTAATAGTAGCCTAGTGTGTTCTTGGACTTGAAATCCCCTTGGAGAACTTGATTAATGTGGCCTAAAGAGTGAAAAATGCTAGGTGTCCTTTTCTAAATCCCTTCTTAATCTTTCATTCTTTTTTCCCATCCTTGATCCAAATAGATGCTATACTTGAACTACACTAGATTCTTTTGCTGTTATCATTAACTACGTCCCTTAGGTAATTCGACCAGGTGACTAGTATTTCACTTGCTCACGCTTATAAATAGCTTCTTTCCACTCCTTTTGTACACTTAGGAACTTACCTTAGAGATCATCTGAATATAGGTTTATAAGATCCCTTCTAGAGACTACGCTGGATATTCTTTCTATGAGCGATCGCATACTCCCTTACGTGACAACGATGTGTGTTCTGAGTCTCTTATCAGAATTATCGCCATTAGACGCCCAGGAAATGACGTTTGAATTGCATAAGGAGAGAAAACTCTCCTTTTGCTACCCAGGACTAGGAGCTAATGTATAATTATACCCTGGTAGTGGCAGCTCATGGGTTATTGCGTACTGAGCCGCTGGTAAACCGTGAAATTCCTGTTTGAGAGCGAGGAAGACAGTGAGTGATTCATCACGACATATTTATTGAATAAACCCCTAATCTTGGGTTATCCCAAAACCCTGCGACTTGAACTGAAGTCGTCCTGTACGCGGGCGCCGGTACTGATCCCTAAGGGTGTTGGTTATACTTAAGTATTCACACTGATGATTGTGTGTATCACTGTATCATGTGGCTACAGATGAGTGATTGGTGTTGACGAGTCAACAATTGTTTGGGAATCAAGAGATGGCTTCCCAATCGCCTTGGCGATCCATCATATTATGCAAACGCGAGGATGCCCGTTACCCCTACTGTGTATTCACTTGTGTCCTATGACGGCCGTTGAAGCTCGTTGCTATATACGTACCTCCTTAGCAAGCGGCATGATCGATGATACAAGCGAGAAGGACTTATCGTTGGCACAATGCAGGAAACTGTAGTCGGCATACTGTCATGTGCTTTTGCACCAGAGTAGTCAAGTAATCAAGTAGAATAGTAGGAGTAAGGTGTCAATTTTATTGATCCATGGGCTCCCTCAAGTCTTTGAGGTCGCCCAGTCCTTATATACATGATTTTGACCCCCAAGTGACCCTTTGAAAGGAAGCCTCCGGGTCACTGTGAGGCTTATGCTATCTTGGCACCTAACAAATATACAGTAACAGGTCACAACTCTAACACAAAGTCGACTGATTTACAACGAGGCATACCCCCTTTCCATAACTAGTATGCCGCGAGGCACTCCACTGCATATTTCGATTTCAGTTTATCTTCTTGAATCCAGGGTGTCCATTCACGGCAGTCAGCACACCTGTAGAAGGATGGCAAGCGATATACTCGAGGAATTGCTGTTCGGGCTTCAACACGAAGACTTCGTGATTCAAACGCAGCTTGATGATGCCATTCAGTTTTCTAACGTAATTGTAGAAGCCGTGGAAAATGTTCAGGTGAGTGGGGTGTTCCTTGCTCCAGCGCTCGAGCGAGGCGAGTTCGTCGAAATATGCCAGCCCGAACGTGCGATCGCGATCCGCTTTCCCTGTTGCTGAGTCCGTGATATCCATGAGGCGACAGCTGAAGCAGCCGACTTCTGGGCCGTGATCTCTGAGGAAGTCCATGCCTTTCGTTAGGGTGACACTGAATGATTGGTTGAAGAATTAGTTGACACTCCCTTCAGTATAAATCTCATATATAAACTGGTGACGTGTTCTGTCTAGGCATTTTGATTCCTCTTCAAGGCGCATGGAGGTAAAGGAGAATGCAGAGTTCTTACTGTAGCTCCCTGTGATATAGCTTGCGCTCTTCCGGCTCCGTGTCAGACCAGTCTTGGCCCGAGCGAATGACCGTGAGATTTCGAATACCTGGGACGCGTACACGTCTGGGTCTGCCCGCTGCGTTTCCTGATGCATTCCAGTCAACCTCGTCACCAGTCAGACGATCTGTCTGAGACGCTGGGAGGCGATCCCGCACGCTGCCCCAGTATATGTGTTCCAGTACCTCGCCGCTGAAGCTCTCTTGCATATGCACAGCCCCCTCGGCCCTATCGTTATGGGATGCAATCGTCTCAACCCTGTCTATGGAAGGGAGAAAGACCTCGAGAAACCAACCATTCGCCTCTTTCTCGGGGTCAAGTGCGTCCCACCATTGCTGAAACCCGCTTTCACGAGCCCAGACACGGTATGTTGCGGCACTCGACCAATATGCTATCAGCGTCTCGTTATAGTCGCCGCTGGCGTCCACAACGGAGGCAGTCTCGTGGAAACGGGGCTTATTAGAACTATCCTGAAGCTCTGAAGAAACGAACGAGGCCAGCTTAGATATGGCTTCGCTAATATGGCCGTTATCGCTGCGGGTAGGAAATTGCGCCCCGAAGACCGCCATAACGAGGTCGGTGGTGGACTCGGGGTAGCGGGCCATGTAACTCGGGAAGTGTGGAGTAAAGTTGTCGGGCAGCTTAGAGGGCACGGTCCTCTCTCGCCGAAGGTGCTCGGGGACAGCGGGTTCCGTCATGGTCGCTGTCAATGAGAGGTATTGCAGACGCAGTATAGGAATGGAAGGGTGCCAGAGAAGAACGAGTGACGGATCCGAGGAACGGACCAGTATGGCTATTACGTAGGTAAACCGGATCCTCTTTTTGCATATTCCCTGAGAAGTATCCTTGCCGAAGTTGCCGTTTGGGGGGAACGCCTCCCTATAGCGAGGGTTACATTGCTATTGCCAAGCACAGCGTCGGGCTTACATGTGCTTACAGCGTCCAAAACTGGGCCAATGCTGCGTCGACAATACGGCGCATGCTATGAAATGCACTCAAATCGATTCGTGGTAAACTAAAGCAAACGCCTTTTAAGTGGTGTCCATAACAGACTTTCGTTTTCTTCGTTATGGTTGTAGTCCCTTGGTCCTTATAGTTGAATTGGACTTCCGCCTCTTGATATAGCCTTTTATGTCTGGATCAACGAGGAATCATTTTTAAAGAATCAACCAATCGTGAAGTACTCAAGCCTGACCACCTATGAAAAGTCCACTTCCGTAGCCACCGCACGGTATAAGCTCCCAACTCACCCCCAAGCAATTTCAAATTCTGCGTTCAGGTCATCAGTCCTAGAGTCCTAGCATTCGCCGGGAGGCAGATGCCATGTCATCTGGACACCACAACACTCTCGGTTGCCCGTGAGATCTTACCAACGTTTCAACTCGCTCATCACAGATCGCAACAACCGCATTCTGACAACAGTCGATATTATGCAATTCTCTTCGCCGCCGCTGCCAAGTCAGTTCCCACCCGGGTATCTAGAGATCGATAACGGCAAGAATGTAATCGTGGCCAACTCAATCATCCTGGTCTTGACCACGGTTCTTTTCGCGCTGCGTCTTATTGCCCGCACTCTGACACCCGCGAAGCGAGGATGGGATGACCACCTGTTGATACCGGCTTATGTGCTCTTCTTAGGGTCGGTAGGAATTATCTTTGGTACGTCACGAGGGTCTACCTCTTCCGAAAGATAATCTTTCTTCCCGAAGGGCGTCAGACATGCTAACCCACCCACTTTTGTCTTCCAGCCGAAGTCACGCAGGCGGGTGTCGGCCGCCACGCCGCCTCTCTCGGCGCCGAGCAATTAACTCAATACTCATTCTTGCTGTATCTCCTTTTCTGGTTCTACGTGCCGTCCAGCATGTTTTCGCGCCTCTCGGTCGTTGCCCTGTACTTACGCATCTTTGTCGACAAGCGGGCGCGCGTCGCTTGCTGGGGTGTCGTTCTGCTTCTTGTTGGCATCGGCGTCGGCAACGTCGTCACTGCCCAGGTTGCCTGTACACCGCTTGAATATACGTGGGATAAGTCCATTCCGAACGGAAAATGCGTAAACGAGCTCTTATGGTACCAAGTGACGGCTGGTTTCAATCTTGGTGCTGATGTGCTTATTTTACTCCTGCCGATAAAGACTGTTTCGAAATTACAAACTTCACTCGCGCAGAAGATTGGAATAGCAGTCGTTTGTCTCGCTGGAAGCATGTATGTCATGGAGACCCGACGTGTATTGATTAGAGTGCCTCTGCTGACGGTGCTGCGTGTAGTGGTCTAATAGCTTCTTCAGTCCGACTCAGTGTCTTTTTGGGGGAAGGCGAGTTACTCGAACATGATCCTACTTGTAAGGCGGTCTTATCGACTCCTGCTATACCATACCCATTTATTAACATTGCCTAGTTGACGATCAAGCGTTCTCGTGGACAACCGTGGAATGTGGTTTCTACCTCTCAGCTGCCTGTCTTGTCGGATCACGCCCGCTCCTCACTCGAGCTCCTCAAAGAATGAAAGACATCCTTCACACTCCGCGCACGTCCGCTAACCGAGGAAGCTTAAGGGACGGAGATGAGATGTCGTTGAATCGATATTACAAAAACCGCCAGGCCGACATGGAGGCCGACGAGACAGCCCATAATACCCCGATCGAGCCAGTACCAGCGTACCAGAGCTATTCTCATCTATCCCGGTGAAAAGGAAGCGAGCGTAGTTCGAACCATAGTTCCAATAGATTAGAATTCCCAACTCGTAGGTCCTAAGAGGCTTTGTTGCATGTGATGCATTCGACATACTAGATAGAGTGACCATCTATGCGAGAGATGACGTATACAGAGAAGTCGCTGCTACTACGAGCAGCGAGCTGGGTATGGTGTCAAATTGTTGATCTCATCAAAAGCACCTCATCGAACGCTTCAATGGAGCTTATATGTTTCGCCCTGAACTAGGCAGTGGCCGCCAACCTAAGTCCGTCTCAAAGGACAGGAAGATGAATAACTGAAAACGAATAGGATGTACGTATGTATTTGCCTCATGAAATCCGTCGGCCGCGCAGACCGTGTTATGTAGCATGTAAGGAAGAAAGTTGAGGGTAATACTACAACGCTGACTGCAGCTTAATCTATGATGATGCACTCGTTTGCAATCAGCTGCAAGCTTGTCGGAATCACGGCGACCGCGGACCCTTACATCAAACATCACCGAGCCCTGTTTGGACCAGATCTAACTAGTCGAGTTGCGTCTTTGTCCCTGTTCTTTGACTCGTGACCGATCTTAGTGGCATAATGCATACGCAGGAGGCTGGGGACCAAAAAAAGTAAAAAAAGCGCTTGACTAACAGAGGTTTGTGGAGCTATCAATTAATATCACGATCTCTTTCAAATACATTCATACGTATAGAAAAACAGATATAAAGATCAAACCAGGCACGGTGGGCTTTTCAGACTTTTCAAGTTTGGTGCAATGATAGCTCAGAGGAAGCTGGCCCAACCTCGGATTTATGCATCACGTATCATGGTTTATGATCATATCAACTATACAATAAGCACATGTGTTTTTCTTCACTCGCGTTCTCACAGGTTGGAATGGAATGGGTCATTCAAGGCGTTTCGCATAAAGTGTAGTGAAATAAGTTTCTTTCAGATGATGGTAATTAGACTTGATATGACATGATTCATCATCCAGTGCCGGCCTTTCATGCCTTCGGCTCGTTGCCTAACAACTCGATGTATTGACCGACCGCGCTAAGGACTATGTCCTCCCACGACCGGAACGTGAAGTTGAAGTGGGACTCGGTCTTACTAGGGTCCCAGAGGATAGGGACAGTCGGCTGGCTGCCCTTGGTGAGAGCACCACTCTCGACTTCCTTGGGGAAGTGCTTCGTAACCATGTCCCAGGCTTCATCGAAGACATGAGGTATCGCCGCGCCAATGTTTCTGGGAGCGTCGTCCTCCAGGGCCAGCATGTGTAGCTTTGCCGCATCGCTGACGTGAACGACACCGGCGGGTCTCGGCTCGGGATCATGTCGCCCGGTCATTATGCCGAGTAAGACAAAGTTGGTGCTCGAGAGGAAGTCCTTGACGGAAAGAGCGCGATCGTCATTCCCAAACACCCAGCCGGGGTAGACGAGATTTACGTCAAAGCTAGGATTATTGTTCTTGATGAACAAGTCTGTGGCGTTAGTGACGGCGATCTTGCTGGCCCAATACGCGGGCACCATAGAATCGTACGGGCCTGGCACGTCTGGAATGCGGGTGTCAGCGTCGATGGTTCGGGTCAGATCAGGCGGCACAGGACTGTTGCCGTAGACTGATGAGGTGATGACAAGCTTCTTCAACGAAGCCGACTTGATGGCAGCCTGTAGCATGGCCTTGGCACTCTTGACGTTGGGCTCATAGATGCCAGTGAGCGGGTCCAGGAAAGGCGAGGGGATAGGGGAGGCGACGTGAATGATATGGGTGACGTCCTTGACGGCTTCCTCGTAGGCCTTCTCCTCGCAGATGTCGGGCACCTCAACGAAGGAGAGCTTGTCTGTGGCCCCTAGTGCGACTATTTTGGGATGCTTGGCTAGAAAGTCTGCCTTGGAGGCAGAGCGAACAGCGGCACGAACCGTCCAGCCATCCTGAAGGGCGTTGAGAAGGACTTTGAAGCCAATAAGTCCTGTGGCACCAGTAATGAGCAGGGATGGTGAGGCCATGGTCAAGAAGGCAAGGACAAGAATAAACTCAAAAGAAAAAACAAGTCTTGTTGGGGTTGAAGGTCTTGCGATGTAGAGCGCAAGGAGGGGCCTTTGATGATTTGGGTTCAAGGGATGATGATGGATGATGGATGAAGGTAGGGCGTACAACTAACTGACTGACTATGAGTCTGACAGGTTGTGCCGCCGCGGAGCACACTTATTTATATACAGAAATGGGGCCAAAAGACCTGTTGGTGCAAGGTGAGATCCTTTGATTTCATGTCGCATTGGCTTGATTGTTCCATACATATTAAGTGTAGGTACCTCCTTCTTCAGTAACAAATCACAAAGTTTGATGCAAATCCAGAGTCGTATGCCCAGGGTGTGCGTATAGGGCCAGTGAGCTCTCTGGGCGGAGCCTGTAGGAGGTACCTAATTGTACAGTGTAAGCCTGTAAGGCCTAGGTAGGTAAGTCCCGGTAGCCGGAGTTTGGGGGGCGCTAACAACCTTGGAATACGCTGGCCAGGGTTGGTGGTGGTGGTGTAATACTGGGAAGTAGGTACCTCTAATCGAAGTCCCTTAGGTACCAAGCCTCCTGTGCCTGTGGGATAGGTACCCCCTCAGCATCGACTGCCTTGTGCACAGCCCCCTGCATATGGCTGGAGGCCTTCTTATGTGACGACTCTATCTTTTGAATCAGTATTGAATACGGTAGTGATATTGAGGATTTAAAAGATCCCTGCTCAGAATATCAACTAAGTAGTATAAGTATAAGTTAACCAGTCGCAGGAGAAAACGAGCAACGAGCGATGATGGTGCCGACATCGTGATCATCCCCCTACCTAAACTCTAATATCTCTTCTAGAACACTGCCAATAATATCTAGTGCCATGTACATCTCTTTCCCCCCATACATTCTAAGCTTAAGCTTAAGCTTAGTGCTTGCTTCTCATGCTCATGCCTTCGCCAACAACTCGTTCGCTTCTTGCCGCTGCACCTCTAGCGATGCATGCTGGCCATCCTCACGAAAATGGTCCCAGCTCAATGCTACCGTGCATGGTCAATTGATTGCAGCAGCCCCTTTGGCACGTATCTGCCATGAGCCGGACTACAATCAGACAGCTTGTGAAGCTCTGAGAGAGACATGGCAGTTGCCCGAGACGCAGTAAGGACTTGTTATGATCCACCAACCTTTCCGAGAATCGTCCTTTATATTACCAAGACACGACTAATTACTTTAATGATCGTGATAGTTTCCCAAACCCCGTTGAAATCATGTCACCGTTTTGGCAAAACGAAACCTGCCACCCATTTACTGATCCAGCTTCCGCCTGTACGCTTGGGAACTATGTTGATTATACGATCAACGTAACCTCTGCCGCTGATGTCGTGGCGGGGCTTAACTTCGCTCAGAAAAACAACATTCGTCTTGTTATAAAGAACACTGGGCACGAGTGAGTATTGACCCCAAGACAGAGTTTTTGAAGAGGCAATAACAAATGTAAAATAGCTATCTAGGAAAGTCGACTGGACGAAACGCCCTCGGACTTTGGACGCACAACCTCGACTCCATCCACTTCCTTAATTATTCAAGCTCGGCATACAATGGACCGGCTATCAAGATGGGTGGTGAGTAAAGACCTTCTTCATATTGCTCAATCACCGACAATTTGAGAATTATTTGCTGACTGCGGTGTGGCAGCCGGAGCTCAAGCTTTCAATGTCTATGGAGCAGCAGCTGCAAGAGGGCTTCGTGTTGTCGGTGGGGAGTGCCCTACTGTCGGTCTCGCGGGTGGTTACCTGCAAGGCGGTGGCCATTCAGCACTCGGTTCTACATACGGTATGGGAGCCGACCAAGTCCTCGAGTGGGAAGTTGTCACTGCCAAGGGAAGGCACCTCATCGCATCTCCGCGGCGCAACAAGGACCTCTACTGGGCTCTAAGTGGAGGAGGCGGAGGCACTTACGGCGTGGTGCTGTCAGTGACTGTTAAGGCCTTCGAAGATGGTGAAGTCGGCGGCGCCCTGATTGAGTTCAACACAGCGGATTCCGAAGACACGGTTTGGAAGGGCGTCGAAGAACTTCACGCTCAGCTTCCGAGAATAGTCGACACGGGGGCTACAGTGCAATACTGGATCACGAACCACACCTTCGTCAATGCTATTGTTACCTCTCCCGGGAAAACCCCCGAGGAGGTCACTGCTGTGCTGGAACCTTTCCGATCTAAGCTGAACACTCTCAATGTTCCAAGCACAATGAGTGTCTCTTCATTCCCTACTTACATTCAACATTTCAATCATTATCTGGGCCCCTTACCCTACGGATTACCCCTGATCAACGTCATCGACGTGTCGCTGGCAGGCCGCATGATTCCACGATCTGTCGTCCAAAACCCGGATAGCAATGCGAAGCTTATAGATGTACTAAGGACGAGCGTGAACGCAGATCTGGATTTCACAACGGGTGGTGTGGCCCTCAACGCAGCGCATTCCGTCGCCGGGAACAGCCCGTCCTCGAACGCCGTCCTCCCACAGTGGCGCGATACTATCCTAACCATCCTGGCCTTCTCTCCGTGGGACTACAAAGGCACCTTCCAGAGCAATGTGGATGCGGAAAGCTTTCTCATTGATGTTATCGTACCGGCTTTGAAAGCCCTTGCACCCGAAGGTGGCGCGTACTTGAACGAGGCCAACCGACGGCAAGCGGATTGGAAAGAAAGCTTCTACGGTGTCAACTACGAGCGTCTAATCTCCATAAAGAAGGCCCATGATCCGGATGATCTGTTCTTTGGGCCCACAGCCGTTGGATCCGATGCTTGGGTACTTGAAGACAGTGGAAGGTTGTGTAGGTCACGAGCATAAAGCAACAGCAACAAGGATCAACAAGAAATCAACGCGATCAAGAGTTAATGGAAATGGGGTTTTCAATCGACTTGTTTGGAACATTTTCATCGTATTAAACGTCATATCTCAAACCAGTGCTGGCGTGCACGAACTAGTCAACCTACTCTACAGTACCCCACTTTGGATAGGAAGCGAGCGTTATTCGGACTATAGTTCCAATACATCACAATTTCCTAAGCAAAGGTATTCGATGCCTTACTCAATCAATGTCGTCTTACGTTTGAGGTACTGTGAATGTACGAGCGTTGAGGTCTCCAACATGATCCTGTCGCTTACTAAGAATATAGGCCGCCATTGAGAAACAGGCCAATCGTGCATGGGAATCGTAGTGTTGCAATAGCGACTGCACGCAGGCCGAGGTGTGAGAATGCAACGGCACCCGAGGTGGCCTGATGTTTCGTGTAAGCTGCGAGCGGTAACATGAACGCCACCTCATAGTTACCCCCTTAAAGATGTATCAACCACTACACGGCGAGGCTTGGTCGGTGAGACAGTACAGTCTGGGAGGATCTAGATCACCCGATCGCTTTGCGAGCGATGACTTTGCAATTAATGATTACTTAACTAAGTAGGTCTCATCAATATTTTTTATGCGGGATGATGCGGTAATTATGTTACATCATTCCTATTTAACCTTAACTTTAGTACTACGTCGGTCGGGATTTCCAACCTTTTCGTAACATCATGGCTTGGTATGGAAGCAGTGTTTGCAACATCAGAAGCAGGCTGGCTGCATGCAAAATAAACGATAAGCACAGCTTTACCAGGACCCTGCAATGGATCCTACCACTACCACGGCAATGCTGGCTATGGTCGGTGTCCGAATGCGACGCGTCATTATTCCACGCAATGAGTACTCCGTAGGTAAGTAGGTAGGTAACATTGTAAAAAGGCGAAATCTTCGGAGGTGGTAATGCGTATTGCTACCTTTACCATTATGTAGTTCTAAATATACCACCAAAACCCACCTTGTGTAACACCTATCAACGTTCGAGCCGCGAAGAAGAAAGCTTACAATATACGTGGAATCTTAGTCTTACAATACGCAGTATAGGAAACCATTACAGCCAACCAACTGTATTTCTGCTGTCAGCTTATGCACAAGACTGATCACCTCATCCAACATCTCATCACCTCATATATTGTCCTCGATCATCTTCGCGGGCCTCGTTCCTCCCGCCTTTTAAACCCCTGTTAAAGCCCCTGTAAAGCCCCCCTGTTCGTTATAGCGACGCCACCCCGCCATGCCCGAGATGCCTGCGTTACGCTTCAGCCAACACGCTTGGCGCCGCTTCACGCCCCTCACCCCGAGAGGCGCCACGCATCTGGATGGAACCCCGGTCAGCTGAGCTTTGTTTTCGGAAAGTCAACGATATTGGATTTACACTGCGTCGAAATGTCTTTGATGGTATCGTGACACAAAACTGTGTTTGAGTAGGTATCTATAATTACATCGAATCAACATACATACACCCCAGTTATGGTTAAGGCTACATGCACGCGATGGCGTTTGTTCTATGCGATCGCTAGCATTTCATACCCCAGCATACGCGGAGAGATATTGTATTAACAGTAACAACCTAGCTTAGGGGCAATTATGGAGTCGCGACTCGCTTCTTCCTTTTCTTCATCTGAACTATTGCCTAGCTATTTGGCTGTCGGTCACATCACGTAGAGAATGAACTAAATACATCGTATTGCTCGAGAATGTTTTTGATAAGGAGTGCCTGATTCATGATTGAGCGATCATCTGAACGACCTGTTATGTCACTTCCTTCACCTATGCATTCCCCGGTATTGTATCATGATCACGCACTGTTGTACCCGATCTTCTCAAGATATTGGCTTGCTACATCAACAACAGCAGTCTCAAAGGTCTTGAGCGGTCTACCTAGCAACTTCTCGGCCTCGCTCGAGTCGTAGTTGACAGGCAGCGGCGTTACTTTGCCCGGCTTGAATATGCCCGCAGCAACAGCCTCGGGAAAGGCCTTCTTGACGTGATCGAAGACGGTGTTGTAATCGATCTTGGTCGCAAACCCGAAGTCTCGCGGTCCCGTCTCGGGGTCCAAGAATGCCACCTTCAGATGGACATCGGCCACGTCATCGATATGAGCAAAGCCGTCATGTAGAGGAAACGGCGGCTCGCCACCGGTCATGGTCATCATGAGGAAGTTGTTGGAGCTGTTCTGGGCCTGCATCATGGCGGCATCGAGCGCAAGCTCATTCCGGCCGAAAATGTAGCCGGGCACGACATGAGAGATGGTGAAATGGGGATTGTGCGTCTTGACGAATCCGTCGGAATTATGAAGCTCGATGATCTTTCCGTAGACGTATGCTTCGAAGACATGGTCGAACTTGGATGGGATGGTGTCCGGTAGAGGGACGCGGGCAGTTGCCGCGACGGGAGTTTCCGATGGAGGTCCGGGGGGCAGGTTGGACACAATGGAGGAGGTGATGACCACACGCTTCACACTAGGCGATTTGAGTGCCGACGCCAATAGCTCCTCAGACATCTTGAGAGTGGGCTGGAACACATCGGCAGTTGGGTCATATGCCGGGTTGGGCACGGGGGCGCCGGCATGGATAACATGTGTGACGCCTTCCAGCGCGGCATCGAAGGCGCCGTCAGCAGCCAGGTCAGGGATGACGAGCGAGGATAGGCGGTCTTCGCTGAGCGCCAACTTCTGGACTGCCGGGTTTGAGCTAACCACCAGGGCTTTCGCCTCAGACCGTACAGTATATCGAACTGTATGACCGGCTTCCAAGGCGGCTAGCAGGACGCGGAAACCGATCAAGCCGGTGGCGCCTGTGATGAGGATGACCGCCATGGTGCTGAATCGTATGAGGGAAAGAATGTGGGTGAAGGATGCGTATTGTTGCGCAGAAGGTAATTAAAGTACCTTCTCGGACGGGTTTCTCAATTGTATCAGCTCAAAGACAAAGAGCTGGAGGAGGGAGACGGTGGTAAACAGAAAGAGACCAGGAAACCAACACTTGACTGGATCTCGCGCTCTCGGCACTGCTGAATAGGATCGCGATCCCTTACATACCTAGGTATGCAATGAGTTAACGGCCATAAGATGGCCCATGGTTGGCCGCCAGCAGGCAATCGCCAGCCTGATGTGTGACAGACAGACCAGATAGAGCCTTATTTTTACTTTGCTGTGACATTGTAGGATTAATAGGCAGCAAGCACTCCAACACGCCGAGTTGCATGTCTCTTGGCCTGCAGATGCACGGGACAAATGTAATACCAAACAGGAAACCGTTGGAAACTTGGCGAGGACTGGGAGCCGAGAGAGCACTCTCCACTCCAGGCTGTGGCTGCAGCTGGTCAGCGCTACTTTCTTACTGCAGTCAGTATGCGACGATGCGACGATGCGCACACCCGATTGATGAGTACTTGCCCTATCTAGGTAGATACCTAGGCAGACACCTTTGAATGGATGGCTGAGGATGGCCTGGAATCCTTCTTTCCAACCCCAAGTCTGAGCACTAGAATAAGAAAGGATGGATCATTGTCACCCTGCGAGTCAGACAATATTAAGAGGTAGCATTCGGGTAAGAGTTCTTAACTGCGATATGTGCCATAGTAGATTGTCTTATAACACAATGCATGCATCATCGTTGTCCATGTCGAAGACCAAGATATCTTGACCGGTCTGCGGTGCTGCACCGCCTCCGAATGGGTGTGTAAGTGTAAGTGTAAGCACGCAGTATGGAAACGTTCGACGCAAGCATGGCAAGCGAGACAATCTACCCTCAGCTACTCCCCCCTACTATACCACCAGCTCAGCTCGTACCAACAAAAAGCAATCATACTATTGGGACTTGCATCTACATCACACTCACACTGCGTGGTAGGGGTCGTATTCCAGCCATGGTGAGGTGGGCGCCAGTTGACTTTACCCCTGCAAACCAACCCATGATGGCAAGGGTCTTCACATCTAGATGCATAGATTTTCAACTCAAACCTACAGAGGACCGACTGTGGTCCGATTCCATGTCAGCGCGATCCGTCAGGATCTGTCCGGACTGCAATGCCGTTCCATTTCAGGCCCTGCTACTTTGTCTGTCTCTGGCTGTAACCAGGTCTTGACCGTCTCACTCCTACGTGAACTCGGTTGAATCATCATCATCGCCATCAGTCTGCACATTTCGATAGTAAAAAGGTTGAAAACACCATCAAGGCCAAGGCCGCCAACGCCAAACGCACTCGCTCACTCGGAACTCCTACAGACGCACACACATCTGTTGCATCGTTTTGAGATGGACGGTGCATCCCCTCCGACCCCAGCCCAGTTTCCTCCAGGCTATCTGGAGGAGGACCACAGCGGCCGAGTAATCGCAGCTGCCACGACTATCTTGGTTTTGGCCACTATCTTCTTTGCCTTGCGATTGATTGCACGGAACTTGACGGCAGCGAAACGAGGTTGGGACGATCACCTCTTGATCCCTTCGTATTTACTCTTGGTAGCACTTATCGCAACTCTCTATGGTACAGCTCATCTCTACCAACTCTTATTCATTCAATTCGTTGTATACATTTCGTTATGCTGACCAATCTCGCCATGTTCCCACAGTGGACGTTACTCAGGCTGGCTTGGGGCGTCATGCCGCAGCCGTTGTGATGGAAGACCCCAACAAGATAACCACCTTCTTCTTCCTGCTTTATCTATTAGACTGGTTCTACGTGCCATCTAATATGTTATCGCGAGTCTCGATTGTCATCTTATACCTGCGTATTTTTACCGACAGGTGGGCACGGGCGGCCTGCTGGGCAGTTATCGCGTTTCTTGTTGCCAACTGCGTCGCTACGACTATCGCCGCTCAGCTCGAGTGCATGCCACTTCAATATACATGGGACAAGAGCATTCTCAATGGAAAATGTTTCAATCAACTACTTTGGTATAAACTTACCAACTTTCCCAATATCGTGGGCGATGTTTTGGTTTTGTTATTGCCAATCAAAACGGTTTGGACGATTAAAGCTTCCACTGCACGAAAGGCAGGTATCGCAGCTGTATGCCTTACAGGGAGCATGTAAGTAGCATCTTGCCTCCTCAGGGTCATGACCCATTACTAACTCATTTCAAATCCAGAGGCATCATAGCTTCTTCTGTACGCACTAGTGTATTTTTCATCAATGCCCATGAGATCTTGACTGATCCGACATGTAAGTTCACCGTCCTCGTACTTACTTAGTACTCATCAGGAACCTGCGCGCTTACTCTTCACAGTTGCCGAGGGCGCATTCACATGGACAGCCATCGAGTGCGGTCTTTACTTTTCAGCTGCCTGTTTGATAGGACTACGACCGTTATTCACACGCCTTCCGCGCTTTATCAAAGACCGCCTGTCTCATCTCACCAACGAGAGCAAGAGCAGCAAAAGCAACACAAGGGACACAGACGAGTTGCGTTTGAACGATTATTACAAAAATCCCTACGACACGGTCCCTGGGGATGAGGAAGCAGGACAAATACCCCTTGGGTCGGTTGTGTCCAGCGCCCAGTTCTTCAAGCACGACAACGCTACTGGGGGCGGGAACGGGATTCACGTCGAGACTCATACGAACATCACGCGGACTTGAGCGCATGGAAAGTGAAGTTGGCTTGGGGTTGAGTTTCTCTCGTGTAATACTATCCAGCGTAGTGGAATCATTCAATACAGATGTCAAATAACCCTGGCCCATCCCAATGCATTCTATCTTGTGGCTCTGGTTGACCTCACTTCTGTAGTGTAGACAGGACACTTCAAATGGCTTAATGAGAGCAGTAACCGGACTGCTAGATTATTCGATGATATATTGAGCTCTCATGAAAGAGCTAGATGTCGCCTGAAGACATGGTCATCTCCAACAAACTGGCGGTTCTCGTACCATCACCTTCGAGTCCCACAAGCTGGAGAAAATTCTATATTTATCTTCATCTAGGAACCAGAAAATTTGTATTTCCGTGGGATTCGTCGCGCCCACAAAACATATTGTACGTCTACACGATACTACCTAGTAACTCTGCTCTATGTCATTAGTGCCTTTGTATTTTAGTTCTACCCAACCACAGACCTCAGAGACCCCAGCTCGATGGTCACCCCTAACTACAACTGACATCAGGTACCTAGAGGTCCGCATGCTGCCCCGTCGCCTGCTTGCACCGGAATAGTAATTGCCTGAGCCAAATCCGGTGCCAATTTTGTTTGTCGATGCAACTCTCTCGGCGCCATGCTCCCACTCTTATTGATAACCGCATTCTGCTTCCAACGGCTGCCCCACGCCCCGGCGTCGTCCTGCCGGATGTAGTAGCCAAGATCCGCGCAGGGGTCCCATTCGGTCTGCGAAATGCCATTACCTAACCAGCTGAAGCGATTGGTAGAATGCGCGAAGCTCCAGTCGTCCCAGCGGGGTTCTCGGATCGCTTCCAGGTAGTGCAAGGTGCTTCCTGGCCATGTGGTCGGCGTGCGACTTCCCACCTTGTGGTTGTTATGGGAGTTGCGGCAGTCGGCCGTCCACACGGCCTGAGCCATGAAGGTGTCTACGTGGGCCTTGAACTCAGTACACGCGACTTCTTTCGGAGCCATGCTGTGGATCGACGGCTCTGTTTGATATCTGTTGACAAATGCACAGATATAGTCAGCCTGTGCCTCAATGGCAACTAATGTTGGTCCGTTTGAAACCGGGGAGTACGGTCCTAGCAGGGTAAACATGTTAGGGAAAGCCGCAGCTCCGACTCCCATGTATCCCGTGATAGATTCGGCCCATTCTGTTTGCAGGTTCCGGCAGTTAGGTCCTAGGATTGGAAACGACGATACGTAAGAAGTATCAAATCCCGTGGCACAAATGACTACATCACCATCATGAACACTCCCATCGTCACTGACCACGCCGGATGAAGTGAATGAGGTGACGCCGCCATAAACCGCCATGACGTTGGGCTTTTTCAAGGCCTTCTTTTGTTAGTTACACGGAACACTTGAGTTTACCACCGTCAACGGGATTCATTCATACCTTTAAGAATTTGAAACCGGATGGGATGACTCGCTTGCAACCCACTTCAAATTTGGGTATCAAACTTTCTTCCGCTTTCCTATCATCAAGTATGCCTTTCATCTCGGATTCAAGAAGATCTCTGCATTGCTGTTGTAGAACTGTTCCTTTAAGATAGACACCTGGGTTTCAAATTAGCTCGGAAATCGCCTAGGTATTATTGTTGAAATGGGCGCGTGGAAGAACATACTAAAAATGCTATTCATTGTTCTCTCGTTATCTTGTCGAAGTCTCATGACGCTCTCCGGGTCCTTGATAAATCGTTCGATCTGATCCTTAGTGAAATCCTCCGCCGCGGATGATATGTCGGGCATTAGCCAAGTTGGAGACCTGATGAATATGGTGGCACTTTTGACGATGGGTTGAATTGCAGGCAGAATCTGCGCAGCAGAAGATCCAGAACCGATGAGTAGAACGTTCTTGTTGGCGAGAGAAATGCTCGTATCGTAATTAGCACTATGGACGCAGGTACCGCCATAGTCTTGCCTTCGTGGTATTTCGGGCCATGCCGGCTTGTTCAGATATCCGCATGCGGTGACGAGAATATGGCACCAGTCCTGGACAGTTTCGCCCGTGACTAAGTCGTGTACTTCCACTTCCCATCGGCCGTCGCGCTCATTCCACGACGTCTTCTTCACCGGGCAAGACAATTTGAGAAATCGCGAGAGGTCGTATTTCTGCACAAACCCCTCGAAATAACTCTGGATCTCTCCGGGGCCGGCATAGACGGAAGTGAAATCCGCCTTGGGCTCGAAAGAGTAAACATAATTGTGCGAGGGAACATCGCATGCACAGCCTGGGTACCGGTTCTCGTACCAGGTGCCGCCAATGCATGGATTCTTATCGTATATCTTCAAAAGTTTTAGTAAATGAATGATAGATATGGTTCACTCTGAAGAGCTGATACTTACAGTTAAAGAAAAGTTCCTAAATGATCGTTGAAGCTTGTACGCCAAACATATGCCAGACGCACCAGCTCCAACGCAAATCACTTTAACGTGCCGTTCATTATGAATGGCATGCTCGCGTATTGGATCCATGGATACGAGGACCTGCCACCTGGTTCTCGGCAGATGGCAAATGTAGATATGTTTATTTTTCTTTCGGCTTTTGGGCAATCACTATGACCATATGTTTTAATTATCTCAGAAACGGCTGATATATTATACGAATGTTAAATGTTTCTAAATGCGGAACATGTGGAAAATGTGCCTGTTCAACACACTAGAATTGAAGGATGTCTCCTACGATCAGGTGTCTCTATCAATCATGGCTCTCACGCCAGATGTAAGATAAGACCAAATGCCAACAAGTCCTTGTGGATCCCCCAAGGCCCCCAGACAAGCATGAGCGACCAAAAAAGTCCTTGCATGTATCTAGTGCGCATGGACTCGATCCGATCCTCAGCCGTGTCCAATTACGATTTACTTGCGGCGTATTGGGACTTATTCCCGATGTCCCGGCAAGCTGAACTGAGTTACTATGTGGCTCGGTTTACGGACGGCACCCCTGACCCGAAGTGGCGGCGGGTTATGGCTGACGGAAGTGGAGTGCCCAGTCGCCAATGCTATCTCAACATCGCCCCATGATCATCCCCGAAAGTCGCTCAGGACAAACCAACATTTCCAAAACAAGGTCCGAAACATCCAGATGCCCCAATTGAGTGCACTGTAGGACAATAAGGTTACACCGCCTCGCAAACGATGAAACCCTGTCCTAGCCCAGGCCTCAGCCATTACCAATGGAAAGACAGCTGCCTGAGAAGCAATACAGAGCAGTAGTCAGATTCGATGCTCATGTCACATTATATAGGTAGGTTACAAGGATCATGCACTGCTCACGCAAGTAATTAGTACCTTGCAGCAACAAGGCAGAAGGATCTTGTTTGGACTACGTATGGCTGAAAATCTTAATGCAGGCCAAGCTAACATCGCTTCATGTTGGGATTTACTGTCCTTTGAAGGATTTAAGGCGCTGACCAAGTGTACTATAAGATAATATCAAGACTACACCGCCACAAAATCGATGAAACCCTACTCTATTCTTAATTAAGTCTCAGATGTGCCCGAAAAGAAGCGGAATTCAGCGCTTACTTCGCCCATAGAATCGCCCGCTGCTAATACACGTGATAATACCTTGCAGCAGTAAAGTAGCAAGGAATTCTTACTATCTTAGGTACGTATGATGGATCTCTTCATGTAGCACAGGTCAAAGGTACGATGAAATGACGTTGCATGTATTCTAGTTCTAATTCTATTATTGCCGCAATAACTAATCCATTCCTGCTAGACATGGCGGCGTCATATCAGGACTTAGCTGGTATGGATTGAGGTATGAGACCACCCGAAATTCTGCGCCAGGCTCGATCGAGCAGGCAATATACGTATGCAGACCTCTACGCAACGTCGTTGATCCCGGTGCACTATCACATCGAAGTCCGGTTAGTTCCAGTCCTGTACAGGTGACAATCAACGAATCAGAAGGGAGACCTACAACAAAGTTCGGATAGCATCCGTGTACTGTGCCATGTACATGGAAGCTGAAGGACCTCTTCCAACACGAGACATGTGAGATTCAAGAGCGGAGAGGATGCCGTCCTCGCTTGGTGCGTAATGCCGGACTGGCAAATAGACTTTGATGTTGGGCTGTCTCGTTCCACGCCTAATATCCACATTGTACAGGATACCGGCTGTTGGATGATCGACGTCAAAGAGCTGGTCGTCGTCTGAAGCTTCCTCTCCGATGCCGAACAATGAACGGTAGAGAAGTCTGAGGCGTTGCAAGCCGAGCTCAATGTTCGGGTCAGAAATGCGATGCCCGAGACAGATGGTATCTTTGATAGATTGGAAACTGGTACTGCGGTTCCGAAAGTAAATTTTGAAGCGTGGGTCCATCGATTGAATCAAGTCGATAGCAAACATGCTAATATCCAGGGATGGAGTTGAGGGATCTTGGACATACGCTTGAAACATATCAAGACCTTGAGATTTGTCCGAGGCGTTGCCTGGTGCTGTTTCGATGGCATTTGAGATGATTTCGAAGGTGCTATATCCTC
The DNA here is from genome assembly GCA_022453515.1 of Astrocystis sublimbata. Classification (NCBI taxonomy): domain Eukaryota; kingdom Fungi; phylum Ascomycota; class Sordariomycetes; order Xylariales; family Xylariaceae; genus Astrocystis; species Astrocystis sublimbata. The sequence goes on from JAJNNY010000084.1 coordinate 27,432, forward strand.
CTTGCCTAGCCTTTATTTTAGGGAAAAAGTAAGCCTTGCTTATAATGCCAGTGTCTTCGAGATCGAATGCATAGAATTCTTTTGATGGGTGGTTTTCATATAGGCCAGTCAGGTCATCCCCGTTAAATTTTCGCTGGAAGTGTTCCAGCCAGGCCAGGTTTGTCTGGGGTATCAACCGCATCATCAACCCCTTCAGCATTGCACCAGCGATTCTATTGTCAGGGTCAACATACGTCCCCGCGTCAAGACCGACAGGCTCTATCGAAAAGCGTATCTTGGGTGACTGTTCACCGACTCGCCAGTCCCAGCTCAGCTCGATGGGGTTGTGGTTGTCTGTCATGAAGCTCTTCCATTGCTGTCTTTCAGGTACGTAAGCTGGGCCTAGAACTGGGGCGATAGCTCGAAAGAACTTCAGGAGAAGTATTTGTCCATGTTCGGAGTAGCCTGCATTATTGAGCAAGATTGCCAGTGCGTAGCCAGAGGTTTCCCACCAGTATCGTGCATGATGGTCTAAAGCGAAAGTGCATTCTGATTCTACCCGTGTGAACGCCGTCGTTTTGTGCTGCAGCTGTTTTCCAGTGGAAGGTAGACAGTTCTGCTGGGGAGGGAGAATGGACTGATCCGTGATATCTATGTCTCTATTAGCCATGATTGTTGTCGTTTCGATGTTCAAATCTCAGCACGGTGGAAGTAAGATGGGTAGCTGCTACATATCTGATGGACGCACATATGACACGATAACAGCGACCCCTTTATAGCTCAATCTGTCTTGAGCTCTGACAGCCAAGATTGGATCATCTGATGGGAATCCTTCTCGTATCCGCAGTACCTAATACTGCATAGAGTCATTTGGCTAGTAGATAATAATATTACAGTGTAACAGTCGGGCCTAGATAGACTCTAGAGAAACATGCGGCGCATCTTGTCGTTGAAAACCCACGTCGATCACTCAGACTGGCTAGGTTACTGCGTGTGATTCGCCAAGACCATATGTCAGTGCAGGGCAAGGTTGAATGCTTGCCACTTGGGCTCACTCACAGAACGAGGGGTAAGCAGGCTTAGCCCAGTGCGGTAGTACTTCGATGAATTACAAAAGTTATTATGATTCTATATATATTTAGCATCGCTGACGAAACCAGACATTGCTTTTTCCCCAACCCTTAACTGTGCTCATCTGTGCCCACCACTTTCCAACTTCATATTGCCTCACCGTCACAATGCCCTCTCTTCTGCTTTGCCTGGGCACGATTGCATTGGTATGCTGCATCGAGCTCCTGCGCACTCGCCAAAGAAGGCACCTAGCTGTCATTCCTGGCCCATTCATAGCAAGCTTTAGTAATCTCTGGAAACTTGCCGCGATTTATCACGAGGACATGCCCGGTTGGAACAAAAGTGCTCATAATAAATATGGCCCAGTGGTCAGGATAGGCCCAAATCATGTTTCATTTGCCAGCCCGGAAGCTTTCCAAGTCATCTACAATTCAAGAGACTTATTCTCCAAGGTATGATACGTTTTTTTACCCGTAGATCTTTGAGCTATCTAGTGATTTTGACAGAGCGCCCGTGTGGATAGTCCGACTTCTACGAGGTTGGGGCACCCATCTACCATGATGAGCCCTTGGAGAATATGTTCTCCCTAAGGGACGTTTCCCGACATGCGATGTTGAGGCGCAACATTGGCGGGCTCTATACCAAAGCTGCCGTTGCCGGGTTTGAAGCCAAAATTGACAGCTGTGTCACTCTATTCATGGAACAGCTTAAGAACAGGACTCAGGCTGGGCCAGCACAGATTGACATGTCACTGTGGCTGCATCTGCTTGCGTTCGATTGCCTTGGAGAAATCAATGTCTCCAAAAAGCTGGGATTCCTTGAAAATGGATCAGACATGAATGGTTTTATCGGCGCGTCAGATAAAATCTTCTACATAGTTGGCTTGGTAACTATATCCTGTTTGATTCTCAAGCTGGTCACAACGGCTAACCAACGTATAATAGTTCACACAAGCACCTATTCTTCAACGCCTCTTAGGCTACTTAAGATCACGCGCTCCGTCAGAAGAGTCCGAGCCAATCCTAAAAGTGAGAAAGTACTGCACAGTTTTCATGCGAAAGACTAATTGGCTACCCCGTCTTGCAGTATACTCTCAGCGAAGTAAAGTCTAGGACCGAACTCTCACCTCCCCAAACAGACATGCTGGGCAAATTCCTGGACGTCCACTACAAGAACCCCGACAAGCTTTCAATCAGAGACCTCACAGCCGCCATCTTCATCAATCTGTATGTCTACTATTAGGCCGCAAAAACTGATGAATGACTAATGTTGGCACTAGCACCGCAGGGCATGATGTCCTAGCCATCACTCTCCGTGCGATTTGGTATTATCTATGTTGTAACAAGCGGGTTTTGGGCCAGCTCCGTGACGAGATACAACTTGTCAGCTCCAAGGACACCTCCTCTGGCGTGGCACCATATTCGGAAGTTTCGAAACTTCCCTACCTGTAAGCTGTGAAGTCTGTCTGTAACTAAACCATTATACTGCCAAGAGATGGTGGTTGTTGGGAATCGGACAATCACACTATAAACTGACAATGGATCATGATATAGCAATGCCGTGATTCAAGAGACGCTTCGGATACACCCAAACACGGGCACAATCATTGAACGCAAAGCACCACCGGGAGGTGCTACGATTGATGGCCACTATATCCCTGGAGGTGTTATCGTTGGTGTTAACGCATGGGTTTTGCATCGTGACGAAGTTTATGGACGGGACCCTGACGAATTTCGGCCCGAACGATGGCTCGAAGCGAGTGAAGCAGACAGGACGCGGATGAATCAACTTCTGTTTTCAGTAAGTGCTCATATCTCCCCAATCTACCATACCCCCTCTCCTGATCTATGTTCCTCCAACGTTACGCATAACCATGCCGGATCTAACTTTGTATCGTTAGTTCGGCGCTGGCACCCACACTTGCATCGGTCGAAATATCGCAATGATGGTTATATGCAAGGTAGTTGTTGAGTTCTGCAGGCGTTTTGATGCAACATTGGCATCGCCGCCGCCTAAGAATGAATGGAAGGTCCATGGCAGCTGGGTGACAAAGCAAACCGAAATGGATATGATCATTACACAGTTGTAAATGATCATATATATGACTATAATACTCCATTAGAAGTAGTTACTTCTCGCGTATCGAATAGCTTTAAAAAGGATTCATAACTGTACAGGAACGATCGGGCGAATTGTCTGAGTGATTATATATCTTTGCCGTCTCTGATCAGTGGAATCCCCTGGCTCCATGCACTGTCAATGTTTCGGCACTGCTGATTTGCTATCATGCTGGCAATGCGTTATTGGATGTCTTGACTTTGTTCTCCCACTCCTGGCAATACGGAGCCTTCAAATGAACGTCGCCGGAAACTCCTGTTGTTAATGTATAAGTACGCATTTTGACACAGGCGTTACTTACTATACGGGCATGATTGTGACTGGGAAAGTCATATATAATTTATATAGCTAATCAGAGCCTACGTGTCCTATCAAGGGATGACTACAGTACTTTCACCAACGCAGTTGCAACTTGGCTCGCACAGCTGCAATCGACTTGTATAGTTACAGTTGTCCTACGCAGCTGTTGTAAAAGCTCTGATTGGCTATAGAAACCTAACATGATGCGCCAGTTCTAGTGGGACTATGCACTTTTAGAATTATGCAGCAAGGAATAATGCCGGCACTAACAGTAAAGAGGTACAAAGAGCCAGAAGTATCGACTGAGACACGCCGATGTAAGGAGTCATAACAGACGGCATTCAGCGTCATTTTCGTCTCCTTGTTTCTCCCCATTTCTCTTCTGTTCCCATCCGCACGCCTTCCACTATGCAAGAGCACAAGATCGAGACTGAGTTCGGTACGCTCTGGACTGCGTGTAGTGAACCTCAGCCATCTTCCAAATCGAACCCAGCTATCTTGTGTCTACATGGCAGTGCGTCCAGCTCACGTATCTTCGAGCCGCTTCTCAACTCGCCCGAAATCAAAACCAATCACAAGCTCGTCGTTCTCGACTTCCCTGGCCATGGCCGCTCTCCCGATGCCACCGACCCCAACAAATCCTACTACCAGTACGCCTACGCAGAAGCGGCCCTGGAAGTTCTCCAGTATTACAACATCACCCAAGTTGTGTTACTGGGCTGGAGCCTTGGTGGACATGTTGCGCTGGAACTTGTCTCCGTGCTCGCGAATGCCAAAAAGCCCAGGCCGATGTCTCAGCTCTGTTTAACCCAGAGGCTTCCGACGAGGACCTAGGAAAGGTCGCGAGTGCTTTTACCAAATCTGCACCGCCAGCTTGGATGACTGAAGATGCCTTGCGCGCGAACCGCTTGGCAGGGAGGACTATGGCTACCAAGTTCATGGAAGGCCATTGCAGTGATCAGATCAAGATTATACACGACTTTCAAGGGAGTAATCGCTGTTGTCAACGGTGAATCTGAGCCCCTCTTGGACCTGGACTACTGTGATGCTGTCTGCAAGGGAGCGCCTCGACTATGGCGCGGTGAATGTGTCAGGCTCAAGGATGAAGGACATGCACCATTCTACGACAACCCGCAAGGTTATTCAACGGTGTTCTTGGACTTTGTAAATGACTGCAAATTGTAGATACGTTTATGCAAATAACTCACTACAAAGAAGAAATTCCACCATCACCAACGACCTGTGTGACCCCCCTTCCTATTTAGTAAACACCTATCCTCCGCAATATGCGAAGCTCAACAGGACCAACAAGCCCAAACTCCGCCCACTCGGTATCCGCATAATGCGCGCGGTTCTTCACGCCATCTCCCGCGCTTCTGACGTGTTCGACGCTCGCTTTCACGGCATTGAATAGCGTGCTAGTCACTTCGATTTGTATCGTATTTGTACCCTCCACGACTAGACGCGAGACGTCGCTTACCGGATCGGCAGGGTCAATCGCTGGGACCAGTCGCCCGTTGACCCAAGCGCGCAGGGTGTTCAGCATGGGGCCGAAGTCTATTAGTACAGCCTTTTGATGAATATGTGACAGGTTGAAGTGCGCTACGTAGGTCCCGATCCCACTGGCTTGCTCGAGGCCGGGGATTTCTGTCCACGGCACTAGGGTCTCGAGAACCCCTATATCGATGGTGGTGGTGTTGCCGTCAAGCCTGCTGTAGTCTGCAGCGGGTGCGTGACACTGTATGGTTAGGTTCTAAGGGCCGAGGATAAAGTTCCTGAAAGTCTCATCGTCCTTTTCTTGCTCTGAAGAAGGGAGCGTAATCTGTGTGCCATTGTCGAGAATGACCCGTGCATCATCAGAGATGTCTGTAACCCAAGCCTCAAGACCGCCCTGGTCTGTTTCCCGAATCCTCTCGATATTGGAAGAATAAAAGACAGCGTGCGGCGCCGACGTCTTAGAGATAGTCGAGAACGCCACGATGGTTGTTTGATTAGCGCTGAGGGTCACGGTCAATCGAATCGCGCCGTAAACCTCCTCGTATGCTGCAATTGATTGCTGCTGGCCGGTCCACGCATCAAATATGGCTTTGTCCCCTTCGGTACTGTGAACGAGATACTGAAAACACCGCTGACGCCGCTGTTGTATAGGTAGACGAAGTCGTTGCCGCTCATAGTCGCGTCGGACCGCCAGAAGGTGTACAGATCTTCGGCATCGCAACCGCCTTGGATGCTTGCGCGAGGTACTATACCGTGTTTAGGGAGCACAGAGGCTGAAAAGGCCTCAGCTATTAGTTAATGGACCGACTCGTATGTCAGCAGCTTAGCGATATTCACTGACACTAAGTCTTGGCCTTGCGTCCCGATCGTCGTGTTGGGCATTGAACCTATGATGTATATAGGAAGGCCTTGTCGAGCGAACTTTAAGAATGTGTTGGATGCGTCTGGTGTGATGAGTGTTTCGTTATATAACACGAGAGCCTTGAAAGCTGGCCCATCTGGCAACAAGATGCCGCCGCGCACTTCAGTCTGTTCGGAGGTAATGATGTTCGGCCCAATGTACTCGAATGTGTAGCCTAGATATCGAACAAATGATATCAGCTCATAACTTTGTGTCTTTGGCATCTGGGGAGATAAGGCAACAGGATCGCATACCGTGAGTGTTGAAGTCACCTGTTGGATAGGCTGGGCTCTCACCTGAAGTGCCTTTGTAAGGATTTTCGTAGTAATAGAAGGCTATATCGACTTTTGGGGTGCTGCGTATTTTGACTGCGTTAGTTGGCTTCCTCGAGCACTTCCTCGAGCACATGCGGGAGATGGTTCCCGAGAGAATCATGGGAGGCTTTTGTAGGCTTTGGTACGCACCCAGTCCGTAACACCAACGGGTTCCTCGCCACATAGAGAATCGTATCATTGAGATGCGCCCACGCCGGTTGCCGATAGCTCCACGATTCGGTGAACTGGTGCTGGAACGGTGTGAAACTGGACCACGTCGTCCCTTCGTACTTCCCTCCGTAAGCATACCCGTGGATAACCATCATGTTGACCCCGGCTGCAAAAGAGCCGTCGAACAAGGCTTTCAGCTCCGGCACACGCATCTTGTACGCTCCGGGTCCGAAAGGATCTGACTGTCCCAAAAATCCGTCGTCTTCTTCGCTCCAGCCACGCTCCAGTGGTCCACTATCCATGAGCCACTGCCCAGGACCGTCGTAGCATTCGGGACAGATACGCAGCTGCGCTGATTGGTGAAGCGCTCATAATGGCGAAAAGAGCCCACGTTGTATTATCGGATTCTGGAGCAGTCCAGCGCATATTTCTGTCGCTGGTGATCGCGCTTGTCAGGTCCACCAAGCTGCTCTCGTTCAACACCCGGAAGTGATATGGTTCTTGATGTGGCTTTTCTTCCAGGACCTGTCCCGCCACGATGGCGATGAGCTTGTTCTGGCCCCGGAGCTCCGGGCCGTTCATAAAGCCTTTGATCGTATTGAACTCAACGTTCGCTGCGGGTACCGGACCGCTGAATGTCTCTCCGCCCACCACTGTCGTGGCGCCATACACAAGCTCCATGGCGAGGCCCCGCGTAGCGATCTCTGATGGTACCCCGGCGCCTTGACTCGGGCCAAATGCAAAGTCAAAGAGCAGTTCATTGGCCGCAGTGGCGTTGAGCGATGCTGAAAATACATCCTTGAATGCCTGGGTACAAAATCCATATACCGACTAATCAGTAATCGCATGCCCAAGGCCATAGTTGTAAAAGGGAATGAACTTGATACCACCGCCCACCACGGTTTGGATTGCGTCGATATCTCGGGTCACCGACTGGGGCGGTACAGACGCGTCAGGAAGCCTGGATTCGTATCAGATGGTTTCAACATAACATTGGGATGGGTAAATACCAATATCGAAACTTGGGGCGGTGTTTGGAAGGCGGAGAGTCGAAACCAGGGAGAAGGCATGTTCCTATGGAGCGATCGGTAGGCAAGGCAAGAAAAAGCAGGGTTGGATACCACATGGCTATTCGAATAAACAAGAGCGACACATATGGTTCATGAGCTGAGTCAGTATGGGTACAGGGGAGTTGTATAAATATGTATATCATCTATAATAGAATTCTGTTTTGAGTCACAAAGAAACTCGACCACAAAACCGCGAGCCGATCTTGTGGAGGGGCATTGCCGTCATTGACATGGGGTACACTGCGAAGCATATGTCCACAGTCCTCGACAGCCATGATAGCCATAAGCAAGCATGAAGCGCATCCTGAAGCCAAGGCTGCCCCAGATTGAGAGAACTTGGACCTAGGAAACCCCCAGCCTGGAAAAGTTAAAAGAGTCAAGTAACATCCAAACTCTAGTACAGCTCTCCATCAATGCGCTGTAAGCTGGCGGAGCATAAGGTGCTGGGGCATACATATTGGAACATCAGCAAATGCCAATTGCCTTTTACGAAAGCTTGGGACTAGACACTGATTGGAAGCATCGTCGAATATTCTTCAACGTGCATTCGGGCCAAGTGCATCCGGGATTTACCAGTCTCCCCACTCGTTTCCCGGAACATGCAGACTTAGCTCCCCAACTCCACACTGATCCGCCCTTCTCTTCGCGGGGTTTTGCCCCGATCTGAGGCTTTGTTTCTCTCCGAACTTCCAAACTATTGCAGGTGACGGTCAGCGCAACTGAAAGTGACGGTACTTACTGAGGCATTTGTCGCGTCTCCCTTCTGATCGATTTGGGGAAAGAGTTTTGTTCTTGTTTGGCTCCAAAGAGAAAGCGACCAGGTACTGCCCACGATACAGGAACAAGCGACGTTGAATGAACATGATATAAAACTGATACATTGTAACCATATGTAAGAAAGTTTCTTGCAATAGTAGTATGTCAAAGATTGAAGGGACAGCTGAGATAATCAAGGAATTGGGTATAACGAAAGCAATCTACGAAACAGTAGAATAATGGCCGACACCGAACAAGATAAATTACCCTCAGATTAGCTCTCAGGTTCTCATAAACAACCACAACCTCGGCTCCGTTGGAGCTCGGGCGGGCTGCCTGCAAATTTGGCTTTTTGGATACTTGGTCATCATAGGGATATCTTGTAAGGTGCTTTACAGCACAAACAAAAGGAAAAAGGTGCAACGGCTTCGAAAAAAAGCACATCGCGGCCACTTGACCAAAACGGCTACAACGCGCACCATCGAGCTCCGATTGAAAACTATGGGTGTGAAACATCGAACGCAGCCACGAAGGCGCATTCTCTTGTTGTGTATGTTGTCGTCATTGCTCGGTCGGCAAGATGCCGTGTGCTGCGGAGCCGTAATGATACTCAGCGACTGCGGAAGCCCGTATCGATACCAGTCGCTGCCAACCCACAGTGTGATCGGCTTTGCTCAGATCTCTGTTCTTGAAATTTTTGTCATACGTCAAAGGTCTGAAGACAATTGACTCCAACAAGCTCGATTGTGTTCTCCTCATTGCAAGGCTGTGTTTGATCCCCCCAGTACGGTCAAGGCGTGGTAGCCTGCACATGCAAACGTTTGTGAGATAAACATGCGAACCCCCAAGAACGGTCTCGACTTGCTAGGTTGTCGTGCCGACATCCCTGGCAAAGACATCAAATCCCTCAGTGCGGTCAAGTTGAGTCTCGATGAGACATTGGTCATTGAATTGATTGATTGTTTTTTCAAGCTGAAGAGCGGCTGATGGCTCTGCATAGCGCGTGACAATTACTTCTCCAATGGAGTATGATGATTGCTGACTCTGGGAAGAGTGCGAGTGTTTGATAACTTGCATTGTGACGAACCTTCGTCAACAATGTTTGTTGGGATGTGGTAGATTGCTGATTGTGAGAAGAGTGCGATAGCGTCCATGATGTGCATTGTTAACGAGCCCTCGCTAACAATGTTGCTGAGATGTAGTGAATTACATGATAGTCGACTATGAGAAGAGTGCGATAGTGTATGTGGTGTACATCCTTGACGAGCCTTCGTCAACGATGTTGCTGAGATGTTGTAGATTGCATAATTGTTGATTGTGAAAAGGGTGTGATAGTGTTCATAGTGTGCATTGTTAACGAGCCTTCACTAACAATGTTGCCGAGATGTAATGAACTGCGTGGTGATTGAATCCGAACAGGCTGCGATCAGGATGTGCATTGCTGACGAGCCTTTCGTCAACAAAGTTAATGATATGTAGTGGATTGCCTGATCGCTGGTAACTCGATGAGTTTGCTTGTCGCTGATACTGATACTGAATTGGGACGTCCGGATTCCATAGATTAGGAAATGACAGTGACGCTCATTGATGATATGTTGGTGTGGGTGTTGGCATTGGTGCTTAGGTAGGTATGGGTAGATTGACGGCTGCTGGTTGATGTCCAGTTGGTGTTGATCACCTCTGCATACATGGCGCCCGCCTCGGGCTTTTCGTATGCAGAGGTAATAGATGCCGACGTGTTGGCAGGTCAAGGGGACAGATGGGAATGGCTTGGATCATGATGGGCCAATATGCGGGAGAAGGTGAGGGTGAGTGTGAGTGGGTGACGATGTGATCCAGCTGAGAAGTCGTATGGACGAGGTGAATGGTATGCAGATGACAGATGGCGAACCTGACCTCCAGGTTTCGTTCTCTGCCACTGCAGGAGGATGTAGGTGGTGCGGGTTTGAGTAATCCGAGGAAACTGAGTTGTATGAGGGTCGATTGCTGGTTTGTGGGGGATGAGGAAAAAGATGTAGGAAAGCAAGTCACGTAGGCAGCAGTGAGGGACGAGGGGAGAGAACTAAGTTAGGATGGATGGACTACGAGAGACTACGAGGCAGGCGAGGCAGGTAGGTAGCAAACAAAGGTTGAGGTAGGAAGGAACGGAGGCGGTCGAGAGTGAAGCCCAAGGAAGGCCCTTTGCAACGCGCAGTCCCCAAGAGCCTAAAGGGACCGCGTTTGCCGCACATCATTGGCCGCAGCTGGCCGCTTTGGCCCCACCTTCCAAGGGACTGGGGTAGTGCGGCTCTCTGAATTCAACAGTGCAGGTGCAACTTCAGCTCTTCCTTCCCTGCCTTGAAATATCCTGCCAGCTGCCCAGTCACCCGCCTCAATCATTCAGTCTTTGCGACTGAGAAAAGACAAGTTGCAAGTGCTAGGTAGCATATTTGCCGCACCTCTTAAATACACGCATTCAATATTCGCATTTGAACCAACAGGAAATCAATCAAAATGGTAAGCCAACCAACCTCGTCTCTCGACCGCATCAAAAAACCGAGTGACTAACTCTTGCTTCTGTCCGTAGGCGCGAAACTCCGAAAAAGCGCAGTCGATGCTCTTCCGCTTCCGCGAAGCGCAAGCAGCTGACCTGGGCATCATCGACGCCGGCCGAACCCGTCGACCGCGCGTCATCACCGAAGTCGACTCGATCCCCAGCTGCGAGAAATGGCGCGGGCAGGTCCTCAAGGAGATTTCACGCAAGGTGTCCAAGATCCAGGACCCGGCGCTCAGCGACTACCAGATCCGCGACCTCAACGACGAGATCAACAAGCTGATGCGCGAGAAGCATATGTGGGAGGTGCAGATACGGAATCTCGGCGGTCCGAACTATATGCGCGGCGCAGCCAAGATCTACGACGAGACGGGGAGAGAGATACCGGGTGGTGGAGCGCAAGGGAAAGGGTATAAGTACTTTGGTAGGGCGAGGGAGTTGCCTGGTGTCAAGGAGCTGTTTGAGGCAGCGCAGCAGGCACGAACGCAGCAGAACGAGAAACCCCTAGAGACGAGAGACGATTTACGGAAAGCTGTTGACGCGAAGTATTATGGCTATGCGCCCGATGAGGAAGACGATGCGCTGATGGAGTACGAGGCGACTAAGGAGAAGGACGCGTTCGAGGCCCTACTCAAGCAGGCGGACGGCGCCAAGGGGAGCAAGCCACCACCTGATTGGGAGCCGCTGCCGGGTGATACGGGCGATGGGCGAGGCTGGGAGCTGCCGACGGTCGACGAGGTGCAGCAGGAGCTGATAGCGCGCAGGCAGCGGAAGCTCCTCGAGCAGTTTCAGTAGACTCGGCCCAAAGACGACGAAACAATCTGTGGCTAGGGTCTTATGCGAGAAGCGCCGGCTACTACCTAAGCTTTTCGGCGGTATTGTCGTCATTGCGACAGACGAGCCAGGACATCAAGCACGGTGGTGATACCACAAGCCGTGCTCTGCGGAAAGAGGTCGATGGCTTCACGCAACACATCACCCCAGATGAGGGCCAGCATCAATGAGATACCTAAAGGCGCCCCCGTCCGCCTAAGATATGGGATTGTCCAAAAGAGGGTTTCATGACCTGCTCCATCGCCTTCGATACCAGAGAACTTGGAACTGCGTAGGATTGGATGTTTGAAAAGCATGGACGGCATTGGTCTCGAATCGAATTTGAGTTAGGAGATTTACGAGGATTCCATGGCTGGGCACACTCCAAAAGCGAATGCACAGGGATGGGTTGAGCCAACACGGACGGGCAAGCTAGAGCAGGCCGACATAAGCCCAACCGGCTCCCATTACGGACAGGCAGATCAGCCAGCCCCCCGCACGCCGCCGAGGATTTCTTGAAGTGCGGCTCCAATCATCTAGCGACATACCTGGATTGGTCGCTACAAAAGGACGGAAATCAACGATTCATGAGACCACAGTTGCGCATTCAGGTCCTGTACATAGATAGCCCAGGCTACGAGAGTATGCACACATACATGGTGCCCCCCATTAATCATATGCATGGATATCACTTGCGACATGAGGCTCAGTTAGTGTAGCATTATACCCAACCGTCAGAGTAATCATTCACAATAATGTATTTAATGTATACTGGAGTGCCTTTCTCGAAACAATGGAAATTTTGACTCTTCATCCATGTACGGTTTCTCATCTATTGACCTATGTACGCGGAGGTAGGTAAGGACTGACAAAAATCAATGCTGCGCTGTATTCCGATCCCAAAATTCCCACCTTAACGCCATAGAACCCTTCAATTATTTAAGTAGTCCATATATGCCCCAGAACCCGGAAGTGACAGCTTGCGATATAGACGCAATGATATATACCTAACCACATAGAATCTATTTTATTCACATGTTCCAAGAGAGAAAAGGCAACGATTGCTACGCTTGCCACATGTACTCAATCAAAAACGAGATCCCCGCTCAATAGGGGAATTTAAATGAACAAAGAGGGGATACGGAAAGGGGGCTTAGAACCCGCAATCCTTGCCCCAGTTGCTCCCCACCCAACTCTTGATGGCTTCCGTCAGGGTAGCATTCGAATACACAGTGATATTGTCCGTGCCGTAGTCGCCGCCGCTGAATTTCAAGGCCGGGATAATCCACGGCTGGACGTAATCTATGAAGACCAGATCCACCGTCGCTGGATCCGCTTGTACTTCCCCATCCTCTTCTGCCTCGTCGCTTCTTCGGCGGAGCTCGCGAGGCGAGCCATCATCTTCAGACGACGGGGGCGGAGGCGGGGGAGGGAAAACCGCGGCCTGGATACAATTCGGCACCTTGTGGAACTTGATGGGCGAGTGCACCGCGTCATCGCCGTCGTCGCCGAGATCATCCGTCGTCGTGTAGCCATCGATGAGTTCTATGTTGTCTCCGGTGGTGCTTTCCTCGCCCATGTCGGTTGCACCGCTGAGCGGGTACTGGTTCGAGCTTCCGCTTTCGCCGTAAGACTTCAGACTCGATTGTTTGCCCAGAAACGGGCTCGGCGCCATCATTTCCGGGATAGACAGGTACTTTGTATCGAGCTCCGCCTCAAACACCGGGCCCGCGCTGTTCAAGAGCTGTAGTACCTTCTTGGCAACCGCATACGGTACATCAGGGATGTAATTCCATTTACTCGTAAAGGGCGAGATGAGGAACGTCGAGTCCCTCGTGAAAGGACCCTGAAAGACATCGAAGCGGACAGCCCCCGTGTTGACAATCATCAGACGCGCCTTGTCGGCCCTGGCCTCGTTGATCACGGAAGCGGGAATCACTTCCTTCTCGAGCCAGCTGAAGATGCTGCCGTCGCTCGGGTATGCGGCACGCGTCATCCACAGGTCGCTTGGCGCGCAGCCGATGATTTGGTCCAAGTCCAGCTTCGACCGGGCCTCGGTGATCATAGCGGTCACATTGCGACCAAGGGGCGTGCTAAAGTTCTTGGCGTCGATACCGGCGTGGTGCTGTAGGCCGAGGACGTTGTTGTCGATGTAGCGGCGTGTGAATTTCACGGCGGCATCGACGGATACGTCGTCCTCTTCGTTCGTACTTTTCGCCTTGTTGACGCCGTCAACGGACATCCAACCAATAGTCTCGAAGTAGCGCCCGCTCGCAATGGCGACGGCCTTGTCGTCGAACTTCCGGGTGTCGCGCACATGAGCGTGCCCGCCGAGGAACACGATTGGCGTGTCCCAGTTCTCATCTCGGATAACCTTGTAGATCTGCTCGAACTCAGCCATGCGCAGACCCACATGTCCCGCGACGACGAAAATATCGGGCTTCTCGCGTATGGCCTTCTGGAACCAGGCTTGCTTCATGGACTCGGCGACAGGGACGACGACGCTGTTGTTCGCGTTGCGGTTGAAGTCGAAGATGAAACCGAGCGCCACCACGTTGTATCCCTGGTTCTTGGTCTTAAATTTGATATAGCGCTGTGCCTGGGGGATCTGGTTCCCCGTCTCGGGCTCGATGTAGTCGAGGTTGGAGGCGACGTAGGATTTTCCGTAATGCGGCACGGTGATATTGTGTTCGCGCATGGTGGTATCTGGTTGGTAAAGCTCGTGGTTGCCGGTGCACATGACGTCGATGCTCTGTTGGCCGAAGATGTCGTAGATGTATTTGCCCTTGGGGTCGGAACTATCGTAGAGGCCGTTGCCCTCGACGCGGTCGCCAGTGTCAATGATGAGGAGGTCGACGCCCTTCTCATCTGCCTTGCGGCGCATGTGCTCGGTAAAAGAAACATAGTCACCCCAGTCGGCCGAGTATTGCGATCTGTGAGAAAAGGGACCAGGTCAGTAAGGCAGTAAGGTACCTACGCGCAATATTGGGGGAATCAAGACATGCGCGTACTCTTGCAAATGCCCGCCGATCCAGCCATGGGTGTCAGTGGTGTGCAGAAAGTTGATCTGGCCCCATTCTAGCTCTCGCATCGGGGCAGCAACCGGTGCTGGGGCATTGGGCTGGGCGCCATTGGCGATTGTCGCCAGAGAGGCAGCCAAAGCCGCGGCTCTGCGAATCATGACGTCGCGATGGCGGTTGCCGGAGTAGCAGGTGTGGAAACGTAGGCGACGTAGGCTTTTCCCATCAGAAGGCTAATCGTGACAGGAGAGGGAATGAGGTAAAAGCAACTTGATGTGAGGCTTTGAGCGAGATTTAGAAGAATGAGAACCCTTGGGGCTCAGAAAGGTTGGAGAGGATTCCGTCTCGAGATGGATGGTCTTAGCTATCAGTGCTGATGACGGCCGAGGCGGCCCGTTGCGTCACTACTTGAAGACCTAAAGCTCCCCCGGCCGGGGTGCTGTAGCCTGTCTCGGGGGCTTCCACATGGCGTTCAGGGCCCAGGCATCCAATCATCTTGGCGGACCGTATTAGGTTTAGCGTTGGGACACTTTCAAGATCAGATCTACTGTAGTAACTTTGGATGGTATTTGTACAATGTGCGCTCTCTGCACCGTCTGCAAAACGGTTTCCTGTTGCCGTTAATGGAAACAGGCATGACAGGGCCAAGGCATTATTGCGCCTTGAGATCAGATACGAAAGAACACATTGTAAGCACTGATTTTACATACCTAGGTAGGTATTCATTGTGGCTTTAAATTCAATAGCAGCCTATCTCTCCGGCACACAATCCTGGCTGGCGGTCACATGAATTATTCTTCAGTAGACCTAATTCATTTTCACGATCTCCTTTAGACGAAACATGCGGCTGGATATAACTGAATCACTTGCTTCAGTTGCAGTCATGAGAGTTTGATTTTGTGCTTTAACTTGACCCAGCTCGCAGAGAAGGGAAACATCATTCATGGGTCAACAGATTATGCCCATGATCACCAAAGACGAGCGGCATCGTCGTGAAAGGAGTACAGTTTGCTTCAACACTCGACCTAGGTCTATCTCGAGACATGTATCAACAAACTTTAAAGTCGTGAGAGCAAAACCAGTAGCACAGGGTAATGTCATCCATGCATCTGGGGATTTGAGGGTACTACTCGTCTGACCATCTAATGCCCAGCTCGCAGCATCGCTTGATATGACCGATTATGGGGTTTCTCATATGAGAAGCTAGGATCTTGGGTGCAGTCAATAGATTTAGGGCTAGCGCCAGGTAGAGCTAAATTTACCATGCGAAGGGAATGTCCTACATTACTTGGGTGTACATGCCTTCGTCGAATATAAAGACCGACAGAACCTTGATCGTGATTTCCCTGGTTGCTGTAGTTCGAGATAGCCCAGCAGAAGCCTGAAGTGGTGGAAGGTACGAGCCAAAGAAAACGCCAGCCGGGGGTGGGGGGGGGTTCTTAAAGGTTTGGTGTGGACATTGGGACTACAGTCATGACGTGTTTGTAAATTGTACTACGGCCTCCCTGTATTATCAAACATTTGCTGGGTTTCGACCTATCGTCGCACACATATATTTTCAACTTACCTACTTACAGGTACTTCAGAGTTCCATCATTGAACGCATAATCGAAGGACTGCTAAAATTCTCATGCCCATCCCTTACTTACGGCAGAGGCGGCCGAACTGGGTTGTTATGTACGGCTCTTGGCCGGTTACGATCCAGTCCTCACTGCCAACCGCAGTGGGTGCCCAGAACAAGCCATTCGGATCTACCCTCTTCTTAATCTGGAGGAGGCGCTCGTAGTTGGCGCCGTAGAAGGAATCAGCCCACTCGGGGTCCATCACATCACCCTCGTTAAGATAGCCACCCGCACCCGGGCTGATGTCTTTAAGCCGCTGGGCGAGGTCATTCGTGAGCCTCTCGTGAATAGCAGCGACCTCGTGCGCGGGCGTATCCTCGTTCCACGTAAGCCCGATGATGTTGAACATGATCACGTCGCGCCACGCCGGGTTCGCCGCACTATCAGGCGCGTCAGACGGCGCGTCCGCATTGATGTTATAATGCACGAGGAACGCCCCTTCGTCTTCAACTAACCCACGCACTGTGGCTATTGTCTCGCGGAGCAGTCCTTCATCCTCCCAATTGCGCCGTGGCAGGAGCCGCGATGCTGTGCGAGCATAGCGGCCTCCGACGACGGATGTTGGGAAGTGCTGGCTCCACGCGCCGTAGAAACTATCGTGTTCGAAGAAGGTGATGTTCGGGTCGACGCCGAGCGCCGCCCACTCGCTCAGCAACGGCTCGACAAGCTGCTTGAAGTCGACTAGAGCCATGCCGGGCACCATGAACGGCTTGGCGCGCCAGGCGTAGCCTCCAGCACCTCCAGGTAGCGGCGACATGCGGCAATAGCCATAAGACTTGGCAGCTGAGAAGTCGGGATAACGTCTCCAGTACGCCTCAATGGCCTTCCAGAAGACATCGTCGATGATGTTCATAGCCACCGTTGTCGTGTCCCATTCCATTCCCGACACGACTATCTTCGGATGTACCTTGACAGTCATCGAGGTGACCACGCCCCAGGTAGCAGCTCCGCCACCGCGGACAGCCCAGAACAGCTCAGTGTTTTGCGCCTCATCAGCTGTGATGAAACGACCGTCAGGGGTAACCATCTCGACACTGAGAACCTGGTCGGACCCGAGCCCGTAGATAGATGTCACAGGAGAGTGACCCCCGCCGGCGAGATAGCCACCTGTCACACCAACGGTCTAAGGATAGGGGCTCGGTCAGTCTCTCACGTTTCCAGTGTCAATATGAGCAGAGGGCAAACCAGCTTACACGACACTCGCCTCCGACAGCCGTATATCCTTCACGCTCTGCCGCGTCATAGAGCTCGTACACCATCACTCCAGCACCCAGCTTGAAAGCCGGACCGCTGTAGCGTCCTCCGGCGGATTCACAATCATGAATGACCTTGATGTCGTTCAGATGATGGGTCCAAATCGACAAGGCTCCCTCGCCGGTGTTTTTTCCTAGGAAATCATGTCCCGTGTTGCGAATGACGAGTCGAAGGTGCTGATTGCGAGCAAAGTTGACTGCGAGTTGGATCTGGGCCACAGTGGTCACGTTGAGCGAATACGATGGGAAACCTCCCAGCGTGCAGCTACTATTGCCATTGCCAGGCACGACAGCGTCTTGCGGCATACAGGTCTGGCCCACGAATATGGGCGACATGACCGAAGATGGGTCATCAATGCTTCCAAGAGAAGATGCAGTCAGTGGATATACGTGAGCTTGCGCAAGCTCACCTTTAGATATAAGCGACTTACTGGGTGTCTGAGACATTCCAGTTATCGAGGAGAAACTGGCATTTGCGTGAATCATAAACCTCCTCCCCGTCGTAGCAGACAGCGCCGATAGGAACCGTTTTGATCAATGCGCCGCCGCTAAGAGCATCCAATGTTGTCCAGTCGTCCTGGCTAGGATACGTGAGGTCACCCGGTAACGATTTACACTTAGGAAAAGAAGTGTCGTTGTGAGTATG
This sequence comes from Astrocystis sublimbata, assembly GCA_022453515.1. NCBI lineage: Eukaryota > Fungi > Ascomycota > Sordariomycetes > Xylariales > Xylariaceae > Astrocystis > Astrocystis sublimbata. The sequence continues at coordinate 45,496 of JAJNNY010000084.1, forward strand.
ACGTGTATTATGAGGGACGTCTCCGTCAAAGGAAAAAGGCGCGGCATCGCTCAGGTGTTGTAGAGTGGTGAGATGGGTGAGGACCTTGTCAGTTAACTGGATCTTCTCAAAGTCGAAAAGAGCACTGTTTTCGATGACCTCGTACGCTGCTGCCTCTGAGGCGCTGCTGTCAGTCGTCTATCCACACCGCCCTCTTGTACACAATGCTGGGACGACTCACGAATGGCAGGGTGAGGGATCCCAGAGCCGTGGGCCGCCGCAGCGCATGCGGCTGAGGCGCCGAGGAGAGGCCATTTTGTTGCTCGTAGTAGCATTTTTTATGCTCGAGCTATCCCTGTAACCCTGATATATTTGTTCAAAAGCTGTGAGATAACCCAAGAGAAGACAGAGTGTAGCCGGTCATTCTAAACACTACTTGTAAAACTCAATCTCCAATCGTTGTCACATTAGGAAGAAGCCGGACCTGCTGCACGTAAGATTCTATCTACATCCTGCGTAGCATCTTATTCGAAAAATCCCCACTCATACGGGCGACTGTGCATAGACTATAATGGAATCAGAATAGCGAAGACATCGCATAGTGTTTCTTGTCTTAGGAATTAGCATGTTATTCCAAGCTCACTAGGCTCACGATCCATAGTGCGGACTAGTCGCTGCTTGGCAACAACTAATCACAACAACAAGGGCAAGATCTACAAGACGCGTGCTTACCTAGATACCCCTGCCCCTGGCCCGCTGGTACCTTTGTAACCGCTTGATTTGTTTAAATACATAACATAATGTATGGCCTATCAACTACATTTAAACGACGAATAAATAGGTTAATTATAACCCCCGAGTTGACTGCCTATCTCATCACTTGATTATCAGCCGGCACGTTATACAAATCAGCTGGTGGGGTGTTCTGCGAAGGAGGGGTGCCTCGAGTAAAGCCGACATTGTTCGGAGCAGGAGATGCAGCATACCCAGCAGTTGAACCGTTCCGTTTCTCTTGATTCGGGACCTGAGTGGATCAACACGCCGATGGCAAAACGGAGGCCCGGCGATTACGAGGTGTGGTGGCAAACCTGCCGGCCAAATATTGATACATAATTAATACGATAAGTACAAATAAAAAGTGCGTGCCGCGATGGTGCGCTTAGCCAGCAGGTAGATATACCTACCTATGTAAACTTCTGATTCATCCCAGCCAAATAGACCGACAAACTATTATACCGTTACGTAGTGTAGGTATACTTATCAGAAGCCAAGAGGATATTTAACTTGAGGCAGTTATAAGCAATATCAAAATTGAGTATATTGGGAGTTACTAAATAGCCCAACGGGGGTCAAGTCGGTGAAAAGTTATGCCATCTTTCGCAACAGTGCTAATACCCATTTAATTAAGAACATGGCCGAGCGACAAGTAGCAAGCGACCAGGAGGGCAGGGGTGATGGGAACAGCGAGGGGTGTGGGCCAAGGTTTGCTGTATGCCGAATCTTCCCATTTTCTATTCAATGGGAGGACGTTACGTCCCCATCATGAAAAATGCAATCAGAATAAGGGATGATTTGTATCATCTGGCTGGCGTTCTCGAGACATCAAACGCCATCTCCCCCAAATTTTCGCCCATTCTCACATCTCCACTGGGCATATTGACATGCGTGCGTGACCAGAGGCGTCAGCGACAAGTCAAGTCATAATGCCATGGGGAACGACCATTCGCATGTCTTGAGGCTATGTTTCATTATAGCACCGAGACTGACTGAAAAAAACACCGAGCCTCAAGTCGCGATAGGCTGCGCAATGAAGAAGAACCATGTAACCCCTTCGCAAAGTTGCTATTCAAAGATAAGCATCAGTGAGAGAAGAGTGGGGATAAAGCAAGGTAGCCGCAGATGACGACGCCTCAACGGGTGACTTCATGTCATGAAAATCCTTGGGTTTGACGAGGCATTGCAGCACTACAGTAAATGGGCACCTAAGTATCGTCAAATTCGTGTTTAATAACAAGGTATTCACCGGCTCCCTTATTTCTGGGAAGTATCCCATATGCCCCCCTCCAACATGGGCAATGCGCAAGGACTTGGCCGAGAGGCATCCAATGTCGAAATATGACGCAGGAATGGTTACGGCCCTCCATGCCACTCCAACTTGCGTGGCTCGCGAACCTCGAGTGGAAAGATGTGAGGGCAATGTTAGTTAGTCTAACATGCAGGTGTGAGTACCTGCTTACATGTAGGTACTGAGTACTTACTGGGGACTGGGTAGGATACACCTCCCGAGCCAGCCGGTTAGGTACATGTATTATGCGACACTTTTTGTACCCGTGGGTGCCTCCAGGTACCTTGGCATGCGCGGTACTTTGTCTTTTGGGGGCTAGAACAGGGGGGGTGCGACCGCTAATCAGAACTGATTAAATTGTTGCGACAATAACGGCTGGTCCAAATTGTTACGTTGTTTTCCTACCTACTAGTACCGCCACCTACTACCTAATAGTTAGTACGAGTTATGCAGGCTCGGCAGGCTACAGTAAGGTTAGGCGGCAACTTGGTCCTGCAGGGTTCGCGGCCGTTAATGCAGTCTGACCACATCTGTGCAACCAACCTTCACAGTAGTATCAACCATGGCTACCACCATTCGAGTTCGGAGTCATTGTAGCATTGGAGTTGGTTTGCTGCCCCGTCCGCCTATATCATGTCCACGTCCAGGTAGGCAGGCTGCCGCCTAATATAACGTGCGAATTTACCGCGTGGCCTGTTTTGCGGGTTCCAGTACTTTCTAAAGCGATGCAGTGCGCAGAGTACCAAGCAGATATTTCGGGCTCTCGCGCAGCCTTTATCATAAGAATCCATTATGCCGAGCTCCTCATTCCCCGACGCGTTACAAAACCTTCACCAAGATATTGCGCCGTTATTTCATCGCCAACGTTAACTATTCTCCAGCAAAATGAATGACACTTCCACCTCGTATTATGATCTCGCTATGACGCGAATGAGCTGGGAACTATTTCTTTTATGCTTGCTTCTACCCATGATCTTCGTGTATATCAAGCACGTATACGTACCACACGCTCCAATTCAGCCTACAGGCTCGCTGCACTATGACGGGGGCACCGAGTAAACAAGATTGGAAACTACCTACCTAGGTACCTTTCACAGCTAAATTATTGGAAGCTTCCAGGTCTCGATTCCCATTGCCTCTCTGAGACGACGACAAACTGATACCGATTAGACTAGCCCCACGTTAAACCTAAGAATTAGAAGATTAGCCAATAATTAAGGCTTGTTGGACCAATGAAACCGTTGGTTCCCGGGCGTTGAATACTAGGTAGATTTTGTTTGTAGTGCACCCCAGGGTGGTAGTCTTTGTGTATGGGTACAAACGATGTATTCACACGAAAATGCGGCTTCTGGGCGCAGATGTCAACCGTTAGGGTGTCACTCATGTAATACACAGGGATGTCTATTTCTTAAAGTCATTCCACATGCTACCTGGGTACGTTTGAATGAGAGACCAGATATTGTCGCCGGGTTTTGAAATATTTGTAGGCGCACTCTCTTCATCTATGGTAATAAGCATCGAGCTTTCAAACTTGCGGCTTAAAAGGACTTGGCAATGTGCCTCTAGAGTAAGATAGATACTGGCACAAGAAGTGCCATGCATATGTATTACGCAATGGCCGACATAACTGCAAGGTAGTATATTCAAGGCCACTGTAGGTAAGTGTTATACTACACAGAATAGGAAACATGAGCGATGTAGAGACAGCCAACTCCGCCGTTGGCTTTCAAGACCAGGGTGTGTTATCAACGTTGCATAGTGAATTTACAAGCTGTGCAATTACCGCATACATTGCCATCGCTATCATATATGATATACGTATCTAGCCTGATAGCTAACAACTTCAGTTCGCCGAGGTGGTCTTCCTCCGAATGCGGAAAGGGAGTGCGCAAGTTGGTGGCAACGAACCAAAAGGGGCAAACTTCAGGTTTGGTTGTATCGCCGACGTGTCCGTCATCTTGAGCTCCAGGTCGAATTTCTTGAAGAGGAGCGCCAATGTGATGGTCATTTCAGTCTTGGCGTAATGCCGACCAGGACACATCCTATCACCACCGCCGAAGGGTAGCCAGATTCCTGCCAAGCCCTCCATAGAGAACTGTTTGTCTTGAGAACCAACAGGCGCGTCCCACATGACACTTGGACGCTCTTCTTGGACTGACTCCACCCAGAGCGGGTGCTTGGGACCAACCAGGAATCTTTCTGCATCGAATTGCTCCAACGGTGTCTTTGGAGCTCTACCACTGCGAACCCAGGCCTCCTCATCGAGTGCACCTGTTCGGCTGTAGATGAGCGCAAGCTGTTCCGCCCCCAGCTGGTAACCGGAGAATTGGACGGGTCCGGTTTCACCATGTCGAAGTGTGAATATTGCAATGTAAAGCCGTAAGATTTCGGCGTGCATAGACTGGGTGAGCGGTTGACCAGCTAGCTTCTCTAATTCGATTCTACCCGTTACAGGCGAGATACTGCTGGCCACGTCGGTTTGAAGGCCTGCAAGGAGACTCGGTCTCCGCATTGCCTCAACGATGTACCAGAAAATGCAGGGGAGCACGTTTGCGTTCAGTCTGTTTCAGTGTGTGAGTTTAAAGATGTGCACATAAATAATTGAGGAAAAGAATAAAAACTAAAGTTGGCCTTGTTGACTGGTTACTTACCCAAACATTAACCCAAGATCTTCACTGGCACGTGCTTCAGCATCCATAATCTCCATTTTCGATAGGCCATCTTGTCGCATGCGTATGAGCTTGCTGCCAAAGTTGGGCTCCCAGTCTGACTCATCTAGGCTTGTCTCGGAGATAGTGTAGTGGTTGTGGGCATAGGCATGCCATTTCATAAACGACTTGATCAGTTTTTCTCGTACGCGAAAAGCTGAAGGTATCAGCCAGCGAGGCATTGCATGAAGAAACTTTGGCGCGCTGGTCTCAAATTCCCAGAAATCTTCCACAAATGTCGGGTTTAACTCCAAGAGTTTCGTCCCAAACACAGTCTCTATGGATGCATGAGTGACCAGCAATTGCAAGAACTTGTACAGATCTGGATACTCAACCCAATCATTACCAATATCTGTGGCTTCAAGATCACGATCAAGAGTAGCCATAAAGCGCTCATTGAGAGCACGGAGATGTTGACCTGAAAGGTATTTGTGAGCTGTACGAAGCTGGAAGTAGTAGACTCGATCTTCAGTTTTCACTTTACTACCCACACGAGCTTTGGCAGCCATCCCTGAATCGTCAGCTTCGTAAAAAGAGAGAATCTTTTTAGAGGCACCCAGAAGATGATCAAGTACGTGAATTGTCACAGGCTTGTTTGTCAAAAGCCTCGAATTTTTGAACATTGACTGTATGTGCTGAGAATTGGTGATTAAGGTAAATTTTAGGCTGCCCACACGTATGGAGATCGGGGTATCGGTGCCGAATCGTTTCCTGTGCACTATTGTTAGACTTGACTAGGTTTCCATGCTTGGGATATCTCGGACTTACGTCAACTTGGCGACGAAAGCACCAGAGTCCATAGCCATTGGAATTGCATGGCCCAGAAACGGAATCCAATAAGGAACGACTGGAATCGTAAGGTTGGCGGATCTCTTATCCTTGTTCAACCTTAGTGCGTAATGGAAGCGAACAGTCGTTATCACATAGGTGACCAATGGAATGATTGTGATAGCCGCAAGGGGGAAGTAGAATATATTCTGCGTTCCACCCATCGTGTTACGAAGGGGTGGTAGAATATCCATAGCAAAGACATCATAGATATGAGCAAGATGCTGTTTGCGTATAAGTACCTGGGCACAATAGGTGTGGAAGATGAATCGATAGCGAGATAGGAGCTCACAAATTGAGATTGGACAGCCGATGGCGATTGTGTGTTCCTAGAGAACATACTCATCGTCATGGTATTGTTAAACATCTCGTATCTTCGAGATTCTTGGAGACAAATATGATTTATGATGAACTATTCCTCTCTTGTCTAAGTTGGAATAGATGGAGAATCAGGATGCACATTATCTGATAACATGCTGACGGCTTCAGCTACACAATGGCCCTTACTTATATATGGAGATGGTACAATATGAATCTATCTGTACAGCCAGCTCTACTGTTAGTTTTCTACCCTGACTATTGGTAGCCTCGAGATATTGTTGCCCCCACAACAACACCAATCAATGTTACAACTAAGAATGTACTCAATAGTCACATGCCATTGCTAGTTGTATCTGTTAGTACCGGGTACTGTTGCAGTGGACCTTTGGCTGAGTGTGACGGTGCGTATCATGCGAGAATATGATGAATAGAATATTTGTTGAGATCCCTGCTGTCGCTGCCTGATTCGATGGTATGTTTATTAGCCAGCGTGGAATTCGGCTTCAGACCCCTATTCCCATTGATTCAACGGGCCGTGACTTACGCGCTTGTCGAGATATAAGTTGTCTTCGATCTCATTTGAGGACACGGCACCGCCTAATTATTAAGAGCCTTAAACCTCGACCTCAAGCAGATTTTAAATAAGATATCTCACACGATGTCACATATAGAACCTCATGTAAATGACTTTAGGAAATCGCCCAATACAGTGGTTTTTACTATTGCCATTCGTGTTTACTCTGCTAGAGAATTACATATACCATATTTGATGTTATAAGATGGCACCGTACCTGGGCACTTCCCTTTACCACAGCCGAGTCCGTACCTAGGATGTAGGTTAGGTACTTAGTGTACCTAGGTATCTGGGTATCAAGGTGCAAAATGGTTCGAAAACCATCATTGCCTGCCTCGAGCAATCATTACTAGGTATTTAACATCACGTATCATTGGCGGGTGAAGCTGGAGCCTATTGCAACATGCATGGAACAATCAAGTCGCCGTCTGAAGTGCGCATTCGCCAAACTTGAAAGCAAGGGGGGTAGTTGGGGGCCACAACCCCTCCAAGGGGTCGCTTATTTTAGGATAGGCAATGTAAGGCTTAGCATTAGAGCTACCGAAACCCAACGTGCATGAGTGATCCATCGATATACATGTCACATCGGCCCACACCGGCTGGGCATGCCATACGCGCGGTGATACCACCCACTGGGTTGCCTACATGTAGGTGCCTGCCTCATCAATCTTCGTGGCAAATGACAAAAAGAGGGACAGTATTTGCACTGTGTGCTCGAGCAACTGTGGCTGCCGGATAAAACACCAAGCCCCACGCTTGCTTGTTCGACACTGTCTTTCTTCCCAGCAGTCTGATGTATCCCACAATCCTCAGAGCACGACTCAGCTTGCTGACTTCTCACTACACAGCAGATCTATCTCGCAAAATGCTTTCACTTTTTCTCGTTGCCGGCGCGACTGTGCTAGCATCGTATTTCTACACTAGGTTGAGATACTTACGCTTCGCCCAATATGCTCATATCCCACAACTGCCGCCCAACCTTGTGTTGGGTCACCTGAAGGCTTTCGGTGACTTCACGCAGCGCGGAATACCAGATCGCCACCCAGGTATGCTTCAAATCTTATCTAGCAACTAAACACTAACCTTTCGCAGATAAAATCTTCGAGGAGATGTGGGTGTCTATGGGTCGCCCTCCTCTCATGCTTGTGGACCTGAGACCAGTCAACGCACCTATGGTGCTTGTGCCTAGTCATGATATCGCTGAACAGATATCAAAGCCTACCCGACTTTACCCCTATAGCACTACCAAGTCGCCAACCTGGACGCACATGATCCCTATCATAGGAGAGTCTTCAATCTTGGGCAAGGAGGTGAGCTTAGACTTCTCGCTGTTCTACCAAACCACGCTGACAGTAACTGCCAGGGCCTTGACTGGAAGGATCTCCGAAAGAAATATAACCAAGGTTTCACAAGCCAACATCTCTTTCAGCTTTTGCCTCTTATTCTGACAAAGATGGTACCATTCTGCGACTACCTTAATGGATTCTCTGCTACAGGAGAGGAGTTCTTGTTGGAGAAGCTGATTTCCAACCTAACCTTTGACGTCATCGGCGCTGCCGTGATGGAAGTAGATCTACATGCTCAGAATATGGATCGCTCAAAACAGAGTGAACTCATTCGTTTGTTTAGCGATCTTGTTCAGACATATAGTGACGATAATAACAACTTTCCGTGGTGGATCGTTCCCCTGACTACGCTCAAGAGACATCGATTAGCTAAACGAATTGATACGCTGATCAAAGAGAAGATACAGCTGAAATATGCAGAAGTCAAAGAAGAAGTCGAGAGCAATAGGTCGTGGAGTATCCTTGCGCTTAGTTTTCGCGACACTCCATCGCTGACACCCCAACTTTTGTCAGAGACCTCGGACCAGGTTCGGACTTTCCTTTTTGCGGGACATGACACCAATACCAGCATGCTGCAGTGGGCCATCTACGAGCTCAGCCGTACTCCGCGAGCGCTTAAAGCTGTACGGACCGAACTTGATGAAATCCTCGGACCTGATACAGATCCCACAACGATATGCTCCATTCTCGCAGAGAATGGTCAACATATCCTCCCTCGTTTGACTTACATCAACGCTGTTATCAAGGAGACGCTTCGCTTGCACCCCCCAGCAAGCACCGCCCGTATGACTGAGCCTGGAAGCGGTTTTGTAGTCAAGGCACCAACGGGAGAAGAGTACTTGATGGATGGGCTTATCATGTACCCTTGCGCGAGTATCATTCAGCGAGACCCAACTGTCTTCGGTGATACGGCAGATGACTGGATGCCTGAGCGTTGGCTTGGTGAGGCAGCCAACAAAATCCCCGCTAGTGCTTGGCGACCGTTTGAGCGCGGCCCGAGAAACTGCATCGGATTGGAACTTGCAAATCTCGAATCGAGAGTCATCATCGCTGTCATCGCCCGCAGATACGACTTCACCAAAACAGGTTTAGGCGAACCGGTGATAGATACCAACGGCCTATCTACCCTTAATGGCAAAGGACAGTACAAAGTTCATTCAGAGTTATACAACGTGAGTCTACTTTACATCTTCTCCCTGATTCTTAATTGTGCCCGGAATATCAGCTCACAGTACAACCTTTCTCGCTGCAGACTCGCAAGATGACTTCAAAGCCGGTGGATGGCACAACTATGAAAGTCAAACTAGCTGCCAATGCCTGAGTCACTCTTTTGGGTAGTTGGACGGCCCAAAAGCACATGGATTTCATTGTTCTTGGTCCGCCGATTGCTTCAGATATGTTTCTATTCTATTGAATTTAGCGGACCGCCTATTGAACTGTGACCCAGATTCCAAAGAGAAATCCTAGATTGTGCACTGTACCAGTCCTTGATAGACATTAATAGCCTGAATATTTGCCGCGTTACATTTCTTAAGTTGTGAATTATATTTTGATTGGTCTTATCATGACGGAAAGCCTGGACAAGGACTTCGAAGAGTACTAAGCTCGGCAATAGGACTTGATCAGCGTCAAGTCTACATACCCCTATCAGGCGGCATCCTGACCCTTGCATGTATAACAACAGTCATGTACACGTGAACGTGCATGATCACAGTCTTTGGAGTCTAGCGTGCGTCACAGCAGACGGCAAGGTTTCGGAGCTGAAAATAAAAGGCTGATGTAACATACTCATTGCTATGCACTCAGGTCGTGGGTATATCTATCACGATGTTGGGCGTTGGGGGGCTAGACCATGTGCGCCTAGACCCTTGGGCAACCGCCAAGGCTAGCCTGCCGCTGCCAGGGCATCAGATGTTTGAAAGGGTAAAATGAGCCATAGTTATTGTACACCAATAGTGTTACCAGGAATGAAACCAAACTCACTGCATATTGCGTGAATCAAATGGCGAGGAGCACTGTTGGCTTTTCAACAGCTACCCCTGCATAACCGACCTTCGTACCTATACCTGAGGGCCTGGGCGCCTGGATAGGACGGAACGTTATGGGGGCCACGGGCTTGGCAAGCTGGGTTGGCCTCGGTGGCCAACTAGTGGGGGCTATCTACATACAAATATAGTAGGTTTCTTCAATTGCATCCTTCTATCATTGTCGTAATTGGGTATGGTATATAGCGCACTTTGTTCATGTTTTCCGTCCGACGTTGTAGTTACATCTAGGTGAGCTTGACAGCTTACGCTACTGCTGACTATTGGACTTCGTTCGTCTCTGTCGATGCTACTTTCGTATCAGGGTGCTTCTTGCGGCTCAGCCTGCCGCTGGTTGTTGCAATGTAGAGTCGTTCGCACGTCAGCTTTGTGGCATCATCAGCTCATACAAACACGGAACACGAGGTAGTATAAGCGCGGATGCGACCATGGCCAAGCGAGAAGGGCCTACATTGAGGGCGGTCGGCAGTCAGGTGCGAAGGGCCGTTCGAATGCAGGTATACTCCGGGATCCTGAGGTTTCTGTCAACATACCTATTACATACATATGGGTTTTGAGCAATGAGCAGGTACCTACCGGGTATTTATTGTTGCCTCACCCTGGCGTTGCATCATGAGGTATGCCACCTCAGTGGGCACATGTGGCTAGCGCAATGCAGGCAAGCTCATCAGCCAACATCAGCATGCATCGCATTCAACAACCGCAGTTCATCGCCCCAGACGCGGGTTAGGGAGAGATATCATGTGCAACAATCCCTTTTATGAAGCAGGGTCGTCACATGTATTTTAATAATTCACGTCGTATTCGCTATTTGACTGCTGTTGAGTTGCTTTCTATTCCACCATTGTGTTAGAACATACTTCTGTATACTACGTTATGTAGGCAGATTTAGGTGTTAATCATTCGATGCTACCTACCTTGGGTTGAATACTTAGGTAGGTACCCATTTCAACTGCCCACCACGAGATGTTGTTGGTGCCCTGCGTACCATGGACATCAGGGTGGAGGCGGAATGTAAGCACGAAGCGAGCAAGATACCTACATACTTAGGTAGTAAAAGTATATATCCCGCTGCCCCAAGGAGCATTCAACAACTGCTGTATATCACCGCTCTAGACAAAGTATAATAATCGTTCCCATCTTCAGCAAGATTAGTTTAATTCTGTATTGGGTTTTGAACAACAGTATTCTCACGATTTGGAACTGTTTTACCAGCCCCCCCAAAAAAGACTCGTCAAATTGTCATCTTCTCATAATAGTCAACAATTCCTCTGTCAATTCTACCTCATCATGTCCCTACCGTTCGATCCAAATACTACACCTAGTCTGATGCCCCCAGATGGCGTAATTCCGAATTTTCAGAATCCGGATTCGAATGCTTGGATATCCACCAACGTTACCGAGGCATTTTTAACACTTATGGTCTTATGTATGATCCTGCGGCTCTACAGCAGGGTTATAGTCATACATAAGTTCGGTGCGGATGACAGTGAGTTGCATAACAACATTTCCATTACCTTCGTAGCTGGAAACTAACAGGTAATCTGCAGTTCTTTCTGTTGTAGCGGCGGTAGGTATATACCTCCTAATTCGCTAGTCCACCTCCTCTGACCTAGGAACAGGCTAGCATTGTTGCCGTTTGCGGTATTCTGCTATCATGTATGTCCCCACAGCCTCCATATACCCATATAATAATCAGCATGGCTCTAATCTATCTGCTCAGTGAATGACCACCCGAATGGGAGACATCTGTGGGATGTCCCGTTTAGTGTTTTAACCGACAGCTACTTGCAGGTAAGAAGCTGTGCTATATTTTCTTCCTGTTACAAATGACTAATTCGTGAGACTTTAGATCAACTTTACCTTTGTCCTGCTTAGTGCGGCGGCTTCTTTGCTGGTCAAACTTTCTCTGCTAATGCTCTACCTCCGTATATTCAATCCAGTTCAGGCAGTCAAAATAACGATATATGCCTGCATTGGTGTTTTGACAGCCTTCTATTTTTCCACCATCATCGCTGAGTTGGTGGTAGGCATCCCAAGAAATAGGGGAGGCTGGCAGGAAGCTCAAGTCAGATATGGCCCTTTCGGGCTCACCATATCTGTGGTCCGTGGAGTCTTCGGGGTGGTATCGGACTTCGTCATCCTTTTCATCCCAATAACCCAGCTTATTAAACTCAGTGTTCCCCTTGGCAGAAAGATCGTCCTGCTCGGTGTGTTCCTCACAGGTCTACTGTAAGACGAGCTCATTTCATACCTCTTTGTTGTCTACGGTAACATACAAGCTGAGAAGAAGGGATGTGTATACACGAAACCACTAACAAATACTAGGGCTTGTGCTAGCTCCATTGCCACTACTGTTTTCCGCTTCGGAGAATTAGACAACCCAGACTACACGTGGGCAAATACCTTGCCGAATGCTTTTGCGTGAGTCACCTACAATGCCGCGCTTTGTCCATCATGACCCCCGAACCCCATACTCAAGCCCCTATACGTTTCTTCAGGGAAGAGAGGCATCACTATGCTACATACAGGTCATAACTAATCATCTGACAGAATTATTGAACTCACCGTTGGACATATTTGCTGTTCTTTACCAACCCTCCCACCCTTGATCACGCTCGTATCCAAAAGCAAGACAGTCCAATCGATCATACGACACATTCGATCAACGGGCGCCAGGAATAGTGACGGCGATGATTCAGTTTCTGGGCCCTCGGATACTGCAGAAAGTCAGCGGCTACCACCGATCCGCAAAGGTGGGCTGACGGGTTTGAGATCGTTTATTCGAAAAGCCGGGTTCACCAATGTACCGACGAAACCCACGAGTAATTCGACCAACGGACCATCTTACTACGATCTCGAATCCATCGATGTGGACTATCATGCTCAGCTGAAGACTACTGCCACTGCGCAGAGACCAGTTCGACCTGAATAGCGCATCAAGCAGGCCAAAATACTGGCCAAAGCAAACCGCTTCGAATCGTCCCTTCCTCAGCGTATTGCAGCTAACTTGCATTCGACGTCTGTGTCTGCTGCGACGAAAATAGGTCAAGAGTTGTACGAGAAGGAATATGAGGCTATTGAGGACCACGTTCCCTAGAATGGAGAAGAGAGCCATGCAAAACATGTTGTGTGATCGGTTTGAAGGGCATTGCTGACGACGGACGCGAGGGAAATGTGTACGATTCTTTCAGAGAAGTGCATGAGTAGATAATAAGTACCTAATCAATAGAATGCGCTGCCGGATATGCCGCGAGTGTTTCTCCCCCTTCATGACCAACTGGAGATTTGTCAAGAATCTTGACATGCACCAAATCCCAAGAACGGTGCATTGCCTAATCTACGTAGCACTCATATTTGCTAAACTAATAACCATAATTGCCCGCTTCTTGTCTGTGTCGACAACAACTCTTCAGCTCCAAACTGTCAAGTTGAACATATCGAACTGATGAAACTCCGGCCTTGGCCAAAACCCGCTGCCAAAATGATAAGATGAGCTCCGGATGGGCGAAACCAATCACGAGATTTCAGATACAAGACTAAAATGCACATCTCATACTACTCTTCCTTCATCATACGCCTTCCAAGCATGTAGCAATCAGTCTTCAATCAAATGCTTCTTGATTTTTTTATGTTTGAGCTTAACAGTGTACTAGAGCTTATAAGTACCTGTCGAGCCCTGTCGGGCCCCTGTCCCCATCCTGCCCAACTCGAGCTACCCTAGAGTGGGGCTAATCGCCTAAGCTCCGATGTTCGACGCATGGGAGTTACATGTAGTACCTGGGTACTTACCTAGGTACTCAAGGTAGTGTGGGCTGTTTTCTCAAGCTTCAACCATCAGAAATGCCACCAACTTGATTCGATCGGCAACCTTCTCGCACAACACAACACCAGAGGGGCACATGTCTGCATATGCCAGACATACTCTCCCCAGAGCCGCCTCTGCCCACAGGGCGGTAGCGACACAATGGCTCGCTAGTCGCCTTCTCGTGCGGTCTCTGCACCACCAACCTGCGCGCGCCGCCAATTTCACGGCCATCGATGGGTCCGATGTTCAGCACGATGCGGGCGACGGATTCGTCCCGAATATCAACGCAAAGAAGAGTTTCGCTCCGAACGTGAACAATAAGAAGATCCGCCTCGCCATCAAAGACAACATCGCCGCCCCCGGTCTCCCTACGACGTGCGCCTCTCAGATCCTAGCCGACACCACGATCCCCTTCGCCGCGACCATCGTGCAGCAGCTCCTCCGCCAACCGGGCGTCGAAATAGTTGGCAAAGCCGGCATGGACGAATTCGGCATGGGCACGCATTCGACAACATCCTTCTTCGAAACCGTCCGCAACGCACACCCCTTAGAGGCCTACTCAGCAGGCGGCAGCTCGGGCGGCAGCGCCGTGGCCGTGAAGGAGGGAACCGCCGATCTCGCGCTGGGGACCGACACGGGAGGCTCTGTGCGCATGCCCGCCGCATACACAGGAACCGTGGGCTTCAAGCCGTCGTACGGCATGCTGTCGCGCCACGGCGTGGTGCCCTACGCTAACTCCCTCGACACCGTCGGCTTGATGGCGCGGACCGTGACGCCCATCCGCGAGGCCCTGATTGACGGCGGACTCTACGCTGAGCCTGACACGCTGGACCCCACTTCCATCCCGGCCGCGGCACGGGCGAGATGCACAGCGGCGCGGGAATTTCCTGAAAAACACGAATACTCCCCTCATGAAAGGGAGGGAGACGAGCACGGACCCTTCAAAGGCCTGACGTTCGGCTTCCCGCTCGAATACAACATCGCCGAGCTCAGCCCGCGCATCCGCGTGGGCTGGCTCCACGCTCTCAAGAAGATCCGCCGTCTCGGCGGCCGCGTCGTGCCCGTCTCCCTACCACTGACGCGCAGCGCGCTGTCGGCGTACTACGTCATTGCGCCCGCCGAGGCGTCCTCGAACCTCGCCAAGTACGACGGCATCCGCTACGGGTTCCGCGACACCACGGGCGGCAATCCAAGCGACGCAGGTCACGGCGTGCTGTATGCGCGCACGCGCGGCGCCGGGTTTGGCGCAGAAGTCAAGCGACGCATATTATTGGGCGCGTACAGCCTGAGCTCCGAGGCCATCGATAACTACTTTCTCAAGGCGCAACAAGTACGGCGGCTCGTGCGGCAGGATTTCCAAGCCGTGTTCAAGCTCGAGCACCCCCTGACCGACGACGGCAAGCGCTTCGAAATGAGCAAGATGGAGGAGGGGGTGCAGCTGGACAGCAAACTAGGGCCCGCACAGGTCGACTTCCTGGTGTCGCCCACGGCGCCCACGCCGCCGCCTGACCTGCGAACCGTTGCGAAGCAGACGCCGCTGGATGCGTACATGAACGATGTCTTTACCGTGCCCGCGAGCCTGGCGGGGCTTCCGGCTATCAGCATTCCTATGGACTTGCCTATCGATCCGCTGAGTGAGAAGGAGAAGCTGCTGCACTTTGGAGGACTGCAGATTATCGGACAGTACTGGGATGACGCGCGCGTGCTCGCTGTTGCGGAGAGACTGTCTGGTGAGGTTTACAGTCATCTGCCTGATGAAGGGAATGCGACAGTCGAGTAAAAGCAAGATGAGAAACTTGGGCGTCACCTGTGTAGGATTCGTGTGCAGTCCGCCGATTATCCTCTAAATGTAAATGTATACAATAGCTATCAGACCTACCCAACGCCTTGTGGGGATAGAATAGAACAAGTGTAACAATGAAACTTGCAGTGGCATTCCCCTGCCTTGCTTTCGTACTCACATGCTCTTTTCGTCACCGACTACTAGATGTACTCAACTTCGGGATTCCCTTCTTTTCGCAGGAGTTGAATGAGCTCTAGAGCGAGGTAAGCATATCGTAGGTGCGGGAAGCGCAGAATATGTGCAATGGTTTTTTGAAATTTGTTTGGGCTCTCAGCTTCCAGTCCTAGTCACGACTATTACTTTGTCGGCGCCCACTTCTGCTCCTACTCCTACTCCGACTTCGACTCCTGCTACCATCAGATCCCTCTCTCCTTCGACCACCATCAGACCTACTTCTACTCCGTGAATAGCTCCTCCTTCGTTCCCTTGACGATCTTCGATCCCGATCACTATATCGATCCGACCTCGACCTCGACCTATCCCTTCTGGGCTCGCCAATCTCTCCCTCTTCCTCATCTTCGCCACCACCACCACCACTACTACCATTCCTAACCTCCCGAGCCTCATCATCCTCGTCCGCATCCCTATCCGCATCCCTCATTTCTTCATCCTCCTCTTCGAGCAAATCCTCAATATCCCCCAACGGACTAACCCTCGGCTCGAGGAGGTCCAAATCCTCCAAAATCTCCCTCTTCGGCATCTGCCACAGACTCGTCGCGCAAACCCGGTCTTTCGTAAGCAGATCATCGACAAACTCATCGACATACGTCAGCCCCGTGCCCAGCCGTCCCCTCTTCCTCAGCTTCCGTCCATCCGCAAGATATTTCTCCAGTAATCCATAAACCTTCTCCGCCTTCCTCGTCATCCTCACATAGAAACAGGCCAATGCTCTCAGGTATTTGAATTTTTCTCCTCCGTACTCAAGGTATTCTTCCAGCACATCGTCCCCCGGCGCGAGCTGCAGCAGCTTGAAAGCGAGGCAGAGGAAGGGCGACGGTTTCTGCGAATCGGAATATATACCGCCAACGAAGTTTACGTGCGATAGGACGCGGTCGATGATGTCCGCTTCGTTGAGCCCGAAACATTGCTCTTTCCAGAAATACGAGTCGACGATGCGCTCGCGGACTGCTTTTTCCATTATGGTGCTTGGGTTCAGCCCGTTGGGCGCGAGGGTACTTGAGGAGCCGCGCTCGTCGAGGAAGGAGCGCTCGTCGGCGCGGTGCGTGTCGGAGCGCATCTTTGGGGTATTTGTCGTTGCTGTTGTGGTCTATATTGGTTTGGGATGGTTTGGGGAATGCGGACGGCTTGTTGGGCTCGCTTCGTTCTGCTGTTTCTCGCGACGTAGATGCGAGGCGTGAGGTGTAGGTATCTAGTTTAAGTTCGTTTCGCGTGCTCGGGTATTTGGTTCGACGCTCTTAATGTATGTAGATCTCGGTATCAATCAAGCCTGGAATCACGTTCCTCCACCAGACAGGACAGAACGAGACAGACAACCCTGCTCTACTCTGCTCTGTTCTGCGCCCGTGTTCCTTTCCCTTGGGATTCTTGATTTCGCCTCTTGTCGCCTCGTTCTATGCGATGCGCCGAGTGGAAAAGCAGGAAGTGTTACTCGATACGTGCGCGCGTTGGGCTAGGGCAGCAAGTGCGTCGCATGCAGCTTGTGGATGCAAGACGAAAGCGCAGTTAAGGTGTGTATGGATTGACCGGGCACTTAGGTTTCGTCTCTTTCTTGTCGTTTTGGACTGTTGTTGTGTTGGTTAAGATAGCAATTAATTGTTGAGGGCAGGTGGGCTTTGGGGGTGACGCGCCGCTATCGATATGGAGCTACAGCTACCTCACTACCCGATTGGGGGGCTGAGGAAGAGGGGCGTTTCTAGGATGTAGTTTGGACGGGAAGGGTTGCTTCACGGTCACAGAGGTTGAGGTCGCGACTACCTAATTGTGAGACACCCAAAAACATCTATTTCTGACAATTGAATTCTAGATTTATGCTTGTTGCTGATACACCTGGCACGGCCAACCACAACACAACTAGTCTCTGCATACCTTTTTTCTCGGCCATGCATCTGATTCTGGATCGCTTTGAGATCTCTTTAACGGCCCGGTCTGCGTGGCCACTCCCGGGCTCTTGATCAGATTTATTAACACAACTCTTGTGGCAGCCGGGAAAACCTCCTGCATGCTTGGGATGAGCCCTTCTAGATCGCAGCCACTCTGTTTCCATCGAGGGATCAGTCTCTGTATGACTTGCGCCAAGAAACGTAGTCGCCCGGGTTCAAGTAGCTGCATGGCGCGTTGTTGGAGCAAGGATTGGATCAGGGGCAACCCTTCGGCTACTTCCGACTTGATGAGCTCGAGGTCGCTGTTGCTGAAAAAGCTCTCGAGCGCTTGCAGACACTCGCTTGAGTTTCGATAGTTATCTTTATATCTGAACAGCGCCACGAGGAAATGTGTAATAAGGAGCCTGGAGCTCTTAGATTTCTCAGATGATATTCCTGCATCATGTTTGGTGGCTAAGCAAATCTTCGTCTCTAGCATGGCTCCTCTTTTGATGAACTCCAAGAAGAGACCATTCTGTAGTGCTTGCTTGAAGTTATGACTGTTTGTTGCGTGACAGGTTATGCGAAGAAACTCAGCCCAAGGTGTTTCCCAGTCCGATCCGTTAGGGTCGGCACCGTTTGCAAGGAGCTGTCGAGCAACATTCATTCTTCCTTGAGACCATGGTGTCTCACGCACAACTATTAATAGCGGCGAGCTAGATCCTTTCTCGAAATAGCTTGGGTTGTCTTTCAACTTGACAGCGACATATCTGTCAACGCCTGCTCGGATGAGCTCTGATTGGAAGACATCAACAACTGAGGGCGAATAATTGATGAGGCGCCGTCCAACCCTTGTTTCGAGCCTTCTAAGCTTCTCCCGCTTCAATTTTTCGGCAGCATCGGCAAAGAAGTCCCCCGCGAAGTCCAAAAGTTTCAACGCAGCTTCCGCATCCTCTCCGAGAGCGTCGTTGGCGTAGGCAAGGCCGTTGCGCCACAGGATATGGTCTTCCTTACATGCTTCATCGCGATGTGGAACCTGGCATCTGAATGCGTATAGAAAGGCTTTCAGGATTGAGAGATTGACTTTGAAATCGGGTCCACTCTCACGATGAAGCTCATCGTTGACCTCTTGTGTCAGTAGAAAGTCTCGTACAGACCGGTGGAGGAAATCGACTCGTCCTTCTTGTATCTCTAACAAGCCGCCACACCGTGCGTTAATTCTTTGACGGCAGGGCTCTTGAAGCAGTTTTTGTTGAGATTTCGCGCCGTCTTTTAGCCAGTATAGGGCATATTGGGTGTCCTGCTCCTCGTACTCTTGATACCGGTAAATTTCGATGTCAAGAGATTGTTTTGCGTTGACCGCTGTAAGGAAAAGCTTCGCCATATTTGGGCGATGAAATCGATCTACGTGGTTGATCATTTGCCTGAAGAACGACTCGAGATCGTTAGGAAGGCTATCTAGCCTGCGTTGTAGATCGCTTATGGTGTCTCCGTCGAATAAACCATTCTGAAGTGATCTTGCTACAAGGAAAACCCAAAGAAACACCCCCTGAGCTCTCGCAGTGATGCATTCAATGATAGAGTCCATGTGCGCTTGGGGGATACAAGCAGCGTTCCAACGCGGATGTTCTGCAAGTCGGTTTTGTGCGAATAATAAGATGTCCGGACGGGTGACTTCGTGGAGTTTGAGTTTAGGAATCGAATCTCCTCCAAGCGCATATTCAAAGACGTTCCATGGTCGGCTTGAAATGCAGCATTTCATATTTGATGAAGTCGAAAGCTCTTTGAGTAGTTGACACAGTTCGAAATGTTCACCATCATATTCATCCACGCCGTCAATGAACGTGCAATATTTGATGGAAGAGTCTGGGAGTTTGATCATACCCTGAATCGCTTTCAAGAGCTCTTCGTCTGTCCACTCATCCGAGTAGAGGGGAGTCGTGCTAATTTCCGTGGAAGCCCATCTACTGGGGCACACGCGGGGAATCAGTTTGGGGCAAGCTCGCAGGAAATCGTACAACAGAGAGCGATAGAGACCGGCTTGTGACTTTTGCATCTGAGATCCTGCACTCCAAAAGTAGTGTGATGCGACGACAAGCTTTTCCTCGCCGGCCCATTCTTCCAGGGCCCTGTAAGTTTTGTCGTGGTTGACTAAGTACCTCATCAATGTAAATTTACCGGACCCTGCCTTACCAGACTCCAGAACGTACCATTTCCGTTCTAAGCCAATCAGATAGAATAGTTCTCTGTATTTCGTCGTTGCCTGTGGCCGGATGCTTGGCAGGATCGAGTATCCATTCAAAGGTTTGTTTGTATGCTTTGGTAATGCTATCAGAACGATAACAACGGCCAACAAAATCCAAGCTTCGAAGAAACGATTGCTCCCTTGCAAGGAGTACAAGATCTTGACCGCTGACTGAAAGTGTGGAGATACTGTTCACAAGGCTCACGATGTTATCGTCCGCTATAAGCTGTTGTGTTATGGACCTGCCTTCAGAGGCTAAGTTGATGACATCGGACAATCTTTTAGTGATCAAGTCAAATTGAGCAGCTTGTTCTATCCTTAATGAGGCGCCTTCATAGCGTAATCGTTGCAGTATTCTCGCTGTATAGGATGTATGTTCCCTGCGTGGAATCAAGATTCAGTCTAGCGCAAAGTGGAAAACTCAAAATAGCAGCTGTACTCCTGTAAGATAATCTTGATCATTACCAAGATTTAGAACTGCCAACTCGACCTAGGTTGGTCATGTTTGTTGTATACGCAAAGCAGAAATCAGAACTAGTCCACAGTCAAGCTGCTGTAACCAGGGGGCTGTTGTTTGATTTTCGCATGGAGAGACTCGATATTATGAATCTAGAGAAAAACTCACTCTATTAGATGTAGAAAGTGAAGAGAAATCGCTTGTTGATATCGTCTGAGTCTCTCTTCCAGATCACCGATTTTTCTCTCATCCCACAATGTTCTCAGCGCGACTGTAAATGACTTGAAAAGGTGATTTGTACCCTGCGCCTGAAGCTTTCTGACCACCGTGAGTAGTTTTTCGCAGAGTGGGATACATTCTGAGGCGAGCGTCTGAAGGTGGCTGGTATGTCACTGGATAACGGCTTTCCGCTGCGTATCGTACGCGGTGTCAGAAAGAAGCAATTGCAGATCCTGAGTCTCATCATTGTTTTGTACTGCTCGAGGGGGGCATGTCAGTTTTGAGTAGAATTCGCTTAGCTTTCCGTAGACCTCTTCAAGCTCGACAGCACGCTCAGTCGTGCCGCGTTTGCTTATCCATCTGCGGCCGATGTCAGTCGCCATGTGAAATCAAGGAATTGAACAATATTGCTGGCCAGCCCGAGAGCAGTCAATGCCTCCATTGTGCATTGATTCACGAGTATTTTATCATAGATTTATACTTCATTTGTGAGTAATTTCTTGCTCAAGACAAATAGCGAATTACCACGAACTAAAATAACTACTTGAAGTTGAAACATACCTACTGTCACAGAAGCATTTCTCTAATCTCGAGCCATTATCGAGCTCGGGCCAGTCAGGATTCTACTGCGGGGGAAGCCTTTCGAAGCCTTTCCCAGCTGGCAGCAGGTTACTCATTGGGTGGCTATATGCACATCAAGCCTCAAAACTCATCTAAATGTGGGAGAATATGCACAAGAGACCAATCGGAGACGCCAAGGCAAGATACGTGAGTGGTACCTAAGCATCGCTATTGACCAGTCCTCGAAAGGAGCATCAGTGGTGTTGCATTCAGTGCGCCCCAGATAAGCCAAAAGTGACTTTCTAGAATGAAAAAAACGCCTTACCACTGCACTGCCCCTTGCTGAGCAACAGTAGATGAATCCAAAGAGATACCACTGCGTAAAGGTTGGGCTTTATCAACGACGCAAATCTCATCTACATTTATGCTCCAAATGCTGCAAATTTGCATTTCAAGACCTTAAGGCCCAGCGAACTATGTCCGCGAGAGAATCCGATGGCGCTCGCCGCTCATGTGTATCAAACTTAGTATCTCAACCTTTGAACTCCGTGCTAGGGTGTCGGCAATGCCCCGTTCAAGGACTCGCAAGTGCTCCCTAGATTGATGACGTGGCTTGCTGAGAAAGCCTGAAGGTGATGGTGGCCGCGTTCAGCCCAAGGCTCTTACGAGATCTTCGGCATGAGGTAGCAAGGCATCTACCCAACGATCTAAGCCACGCTGCACTGCCTAGAAGATCTGGAGATGATGCTTCAGGCACATTTTACCAAGCAGAGATCACCGCCTAGAGACTAAGTGGTCGAATTGCAGGCTTCGCACACACTCCATTTCCAGCATGATGCTGACTTTGCTCTCGCCTGAACAAGAACCAAAGCACTTCGGCGAGGCGGTTAACAGGTCACCCTACCAGGACGGTTAACAGATCACGGTTCCTGACAGTTTACTCATGATATGTTTAGCTTGGCCAAGAGACCGAGGGAGTCAGGTCTTGAATAGAATTCGAGGGCATGGAAGGAGATGATATCCCATAACAGTAGGTAAAGGTGATTGTTCATGCATTTGCCAATGATTGTCTTGTGTACCTAGGTAGGTATCTAAGTAAGAATATGTCTCTGAGGGGTCTGATTGGCGGTCATTAGATTGCAGAAGCGCGTTTCATGAGAGCTTACCACCTAGCCTAATCTAAACCTAACCGTTTTCATCAAGTGGTTAGAAGCAAGCAATGGAGTCAAATATGTCTGTCGCCCAAAAGCGCTCAGTATGCGCAACTAGTAACAACATCACGTACTGTGCCCAGTCTTGATACCAATCAACCCAAATCAAATGGCTTCCAGAGAAGGGCATCCCCGCATCCCTCACACGACCACCGCCGACTTCCTCTCCCACAAATTCGACTACCTCATCATCGGCGGCGGCACCGCCGGCCTCGTAGTCGCATCCCGGCTCTCGGAGAACCCCGCTCTGACCATCGGCGTTCTCGAAGCGGGCCCCGCAGCCCTCGGGATCGAAGCCATCGATGTCCCCGGACTATACGGCCAGGTCCTGGGCAATGCAGACTACGACTGGAGCTTCGAGACCGTGCCACAGGATGGGCTCGGCGGACGCGCACTGCCGTGGCCCAGAGGCAAGGTCCTGGGTGGGACCAGTGCGCTGAATTTCATGACGTGGAACCGCGCGAGCCGTGGTGATTACGATGCGTGGAGGGAGTTGGGATGCGAGGGGTGGGGGTGGGATGAGCTTTTGTATGTTGTAATTAGATAGGCCTTGTAAATTGTAACAGTGACCTCCGTGCTAACATTTCTATGCGATTTCAACAGGCCATACTTCAAGAAATCGGAACAATTCCACATCCCAGACGAGGAGAACCAGAAGACCAACTCCATCTACTTCGACGAGCAGGCTCTAGGTAATTCAGGCCCGGTGCAGATCCACTATGCATCTGAATACTCATCCTCGCACGCCCACTGGCACGATACGATGCGCAACCTCGGCGTCGCGACGAACAAAGCGCACCTCTCCGGCTCAAACACAGGCGCGTGGACGAATCTCGGCTCCATCGATCCGGTGACGGGAACGCGGTCGTATGCAACCACGGCCTATTACCTGCCCCATGCCTCCAGGCCCAATCTGCACCTTCTGACGGAGGCGCGCGTTGCGGAGATTATTCTCGAAGAAGACGAGGACGGAGAGTATGCCGCGAACGGGGTCCGGTTCCAGCGAGAGGGGCAGTCGTTCGAGGTATGTGCCTCTCGCGAAATCATCCTCTCGGCGGGGACCGTCCAGTCGCCGCAGCTGCTTGAGGTCTCTGGGATCGGCGACCCGGAAGTCCTCGCGAAAGCGGGCGTTGCCGTCAAAGTGCGCAATCCTAATGTTGGCGAGAGCTTGCAGGAACACATGAGTGAGTGATTGACCCCACGTCAAAGGCCTGGTAGTTGGGCAAGATCTTCATTACGGTTTTGCCCCTGACGCAGAAGATATTTCAGTGGCGGCTATGATCTTCGAGGTCGACCCGACGCTCGCGACACCAGACGACCTCAAGACCGACAAACCCAAAGCCGAGCTAGCCATGCAGCAATTCCACGCTTCTCGCACGGGGCCGCTGACGATCCTGCCCAACTCGATCGCTTATCTCCCATTCTCTCATATCATGTCTTCCCATGATCAGCGTCTAGTCGCAGAAGCTATCAGCTCCCTACCCCCTTCATCCGACCCAAGACAGAGTATACGCCAGCGTCGCTTCCTCGACTCGTTTTCTTCTTCTTCATCCACAGCTACCCCAGCTTCAACCTCAGCCCCAGCATCAGCCGCCGCACCAGGGCAAATCGAATACATCTTCGACCTCGGCAACTGGAGCCCCTATTTCCAGCCCGCGCCCTCCCCTGACAAGAAGAAAGAGAAGAAATACGCAACCTGCCTGCAAATTCTGCAACATCCCTTCTCGCGAGGCTCCATCCACATAAGCTCGAGTCACGTAGAAGACAAGCCCGCGATCGACCCTCGCTATTACGGCGGCGACGGCGGTTCCATAGATCTCGCCCTGATGGCCCATGCGGCGCGCTTCGCGGCGTATAAGATCGCGCGGACACAGCCTTTGGCTGGGATTATCCGCCGGCGCGTCTTTCCGCCTTCGGCTCAGTCGTCGCTGGATGATGATGATGATGGTGATGCTGGTGGTGGTGATGAAGATGAAGACGAGCCCTTCTGGCGAGACTGGCTCATCCGCACGACAATCACCGACTGGCATCCCGTCGGCACGTGCGCCATGGGCGAACACCCCCGCCCCCGCCCCGACTCGGACTTGGACTCGAACTCAGACATCGGAGACGGAGACGGAAGCGGAGTAGTGGACCACAGGCTCCGGGTCCACGGGGTCGAGAAGCTGCGTGTCGTCGACGCCAGCGTGATGCCGCTGCAGATCAGCGCACATCTGCAAGCCACGGTGTACGCGATTGGTGAGAAAGGCGCGGCGATGATTTTGGAGGATGCATTGGATGGATTGGTTAGGTAGGTAAGTAAGTGACTGTGAATGAGACAGGCGATCTTTCCATAATGCCTCCAGGGACTGACCACCTGCTCCCACTGCTCACTTGAGGGGATTCAAGCCTCGCAAAGACTGCTCTTGCTCTTACATATGAAGTAAGACGTACATATTACCTTTGAAACATGATGTAGGAGACATGATAGTAGTAGGATATGGTACCTCACCGTTGATATCCTATTATATCACCTCACTCATCAATGCTACGCTTGGCAGTTCACTAAAACTCCAAACCACAATCACCACAATCACAATACCACAAAGTCCATATCAATGTAACATTTACTCTTTTTATTCATTAGACCCGTAGCCTAGCCTAGCCTATCGCGGCAGAGTTGACTCTCTTCTCTTCTTTCTCTTTGAGCAGAATGAGTTTGAGTCTGGGCCTGAGTCATGGACCATTTCCTTTCCTGGTGTCAATTCCCAGGACCTCCATATTGTACAACAGAAACAGTTGCTTCATTGATTAGGTAGGCATCCGGTCCCTGTTAGAGTCAGATACGAAAAATCCATCGCATAGCTTTTGTTCTCTTTCTTCTATTCTCGAGAATAAAAGAAAAACGCCAGTCCACCCCTCATCTACTGCCTCTTCTTACCCTCGCCAGCAGACGGAGGCGCACTGTACAACCACAATGCGCAGAATCCCAGCCATCCCGTGACCGTGACCGCAATGCCCGTGATCCACGGCCAGGCACCGCTGATGACGAAGCTACGCGGCCACTCGTCGTGGGCGAAGTGGCGCACCGACACCGTGTTCTTCTCGAACACGTTGCTCATGAACGGCCGCTTGTAGTTGACTAGGAAATTGAAGATGCCATGCTGGTCCGGGATCTTGAAGGAGGCAGAGTACGTGGTACTGTCTTGCGACGAGATGGTCGGCTGCAGGTTGATACGGTGGAAAGGCGAAAGCATGCTGAACTCGAGCTGGAGCTTATCGCCCTCGGGCACGGTGAAAGGGATGAACTTGTCCCACGCATACTCAGATAAGGAAATTGAATACGTCTAATAGTCATGTATGTTAGCTGACCAGCGCTTACTTATTAACGAACCGAGTGATCAATGTAAACTCACCACATCGTTCTTGATACGGTAGATCTTGGGGTTGCTGGCATTGCTTGCGCCCTGCTCGTTCAAGTGGTGCTCGACCCAGTTTACCCGCAAGACCCCGATCTCCTGGAATGTCCAGCCGGACACCGCCTTCGCAAACTCGCGATTCGCCGTCGCCACAGAGGCCTTCTCGCCGACCTTCTGCACCTTGGCGTCAAACCACTCGTCACTCAGTACCTCGGCAGAGCCAAGAACACAGAACCGAGCAGAGTTGCGAGCCTGGAGGGCGCTAGCGAGGGAGAGCTGGGCGCCGGTGGCGAAGAGGTCGTCGATGGTTTCGGAGTCTTCTTTGGGATTGTAACTGTAACTTGTGGAGGGAGCCCGGAGTATCGGCGCGAGGAGGGAACCTTGCCCGAGGGTAATGCCGACCCCGCGAGGGAATGCAATAAGCGGGTGCGCTTCCGAGCCCGACGCAGGTCCGCCGGAGTGGCCGAAATGATTCTTATAGTCAGGTCGGAGCTGTCCGGGCTGGGGGAGCAGCAGCACATCGTGTTTGTCGGAGGCGGAGGCCACGTCGTAGTTGAAGTGGTCGACAACGAGGCCTTGGCGGTCCGTGGGCAGGTGGATGTCGAACTCGAGGAGGACGGAGACGAGGCTAGAGGGCACAGGTGCAGAGCCGGAGAGGGCGAGGAGGATGTTGCCTTGGGCGTTGACGAAATCGAGCAGGATGCTGGGTGTCAAGTTGGGACCGAGGCCTGCGCATGGGGGTGGAGGCAATCAGCTATGTCACAAGTCTCCAGAAGGGTGACAAACAAATAGGCAGAGGTTGTGTGGTGCTGGGGATGGGAACAGTGGTGGAAGTGTCCGGAAGAACAGAAGGATGGGCAGGCACAACAAACCTTTGGCCTTGGTGGGAAAGAGGAGAACGTGATCGTAAACTCTTTCGCCGAGGTGGGACAACCGGAGGCTCTCGCTCTTGGGGGTCTCGTAGGAAATGTCAAAGCCGCGACCTGTGGCCGGGAACGATTAGCAAGACTAGTAGCACGATGCGGCTGGTGATGTGAGAGTAGTGCGGCTGGTGGTGTGTAAAGACCCGCGCATGCGAACCGTACCTTCTAGGTCGCCGAGAAACTTGGAGTACCCGGCCTTGTCGGCGACATCCTCGAGGATGACCAGCAATCTGTTGCCGCCATTCGCACTGATGGCCTGGGCAACGGCCGCAAGCGCGAGCAGCAGAAAGGACACAAGCGACCTCATTGTGGCGGCAGACCCGAGGTCAGGTCAATTGGCAATGGAGAGAGGGAGGACAGGGGCAACAACGGATCGCGACAGCATCCAAATCAACAAAAGCTGCGCATGGGAGTTGAGGGAGGAGGGATGGTGTGAAGATGTGAGCTGTGATCGGACCAGCTGTCTCGAAAGTTCAACGCTAAGTAGCTGGCTGCTGAATGGATGGAGTAGCTGTTTACTGAGAATGGAGCTCGAGGGACCTCTGGGGCTCTGGCATACGTAGCCGCTATGTGCCAAGACAGAATGCCAAGACGGACTGTTCTTGAAGATGGGACGCTACAGAAGTGAAGTGGGAACTCTAGCACAGGACAGGACATGCTAAAGATAAGTGACGGGCAGTGAGGCGCTAGACTGTCTGTAGAATAGCGTATTCCCTCCAAGTGAATGCTCATGCCTTGTCATGCGCCACGTGGGCCACAGAGATCATATGTGGCGGTGCAGGACAAGCATGCCAGCCAATCCACGCCAACTTATCACCACTTACGGACTGACGGCAAGCAACTGGCCAGAGAGAGAGCTCCATTCAAGCCCAGCTTCACTTCACTTCACTCAACCAGCGACCACGAGTCTGTTCGACAACGCCAATCCGGTCAATTGAGTACGCATACCACTCTTCTCCCACGTACACTCACTTTCGCTTTCACATTCACTGCTGTACCTCCTCCATCCCCAACAGCCAAGACCAACCCACCCTCAGTCGACCTACCACCTACCTTCACTAACCATCCAACGAACCCTCCAGACAGGCACATCCACATCCAAAAACAAAAATGGTCAACCCAACCCCCCAATTCTGGGCCGGACCCCTCCGTTACTGGCGCTGGGCCGCCCGCGAGCGCCCGGCCCTATTCTTCTCGTGCGTCATCGGCGGCGCCGGGCCCGTGATCCTCCTGACCGTGCCGCCGCTGCTCAAGCAGCTGGGCTACGAGCGCGCGAAGCCCATCCCCATGACCTATCCCGTGCCTGCGGGGCCAAGGAAGCAGTTGAGCGGATACGACGATTAAGCGATTCAACACAGACAAACAAACGATAACTATGACTACTACTACTACTGCAACTACATGAATTGAGACGAGTCGGGCTGGGCTGGGCTGGATCAAGTCGAGTAACAGGCGAGCAAGCATGCACCCACCAATTCGATACGCCCATGAGGGAAAGGGGAGGGAAAGGGAAATGAAGTGGGTTGGAAGAAGAGGATAGAAGCGACAACCAAGATACCTAGGAGCAGCAGTGATTCGGAAGCAGAAGCATCAGGATACCAAGAGACCGGGCGCAACTCAACTGAGCATTTCAGGGGGACACTGCGGAATTGTGGCACTGCCTCTTGTTGTACATATGGAGCGGAATCTAGGAAGATGTTGCTCGTTCATCCCTTCACTCAAGTGTGGAAATTCAAACAAAAAAAAGATTTCAAAGTTCAAACTTGTGAACGTGTTCACAGAAAGCGACATCAGTGCCAGTCATATAGGCAGAGGAAGTGACAATCATACCGTGCATTTATCATTGTCTGTGTCCTTGGTTTTTCTGTTCTGAATATCGCAAAGGCCGTAATCATCACGCTGTGCATGCATGTATGCACACGCAATCAATTGTTTCGAGTTCTTCATCTGTCCCATAGATCTTCCAACTCTCTCCCTCCCCCTCTCCCCAATAACTATCTACCTTGCCCACCCATAGCATTTCTTGCCATGTCTACCTCATGACCATAGCCTGCTACCATCTCCCCCCCCAAACACCGTATCAGCCTCAGCCTCAGCCTCAGCCTCATCCTAGGCTCCTCACTCGCGTCCGAGATACCAAACGTAGGGTGCCTTGGTTTTTCTTCTTTTCGGGGAGGAATGGGATGAAAGGCAGACACTATCTTTCCCTGTGTATCAAAGTCCATTCATACTACAAGTACACCCAAGTTAGTCATATAGTCACCGAAGCCACAAAAAGGGGAAGTGAGGAAAAGAAAACGAGAAAAAAACTTACGACCCGTCCATCATCATCCCCCGTATAAACCAACTGCGGCATAGCCGTGATGCACGTGATGGCCGCCTCGGTATTCATCCCCGTCTCGCTCCTCGGATCGACATGGTCCAGCCGTCTCACCAGTTCCAGCACCCACTTGCTGTTCTTGACAACCCTCTTCCAGATATTGACGCGCCCCCTCCGATGCCCCGTAAATATGAGGAAACTCTCCAACCACTCGTTGCCCGAGCCCCCTTCGTAGAACGCGCACGAGTGCACGTAATCGTCGTGCTCGACGCACACATTCTGGTCGAGCAGGAGCTCGCCGTTGAGCGTGTACAGCGCTACGTTGGCGCCCGAGCACAGCATGATCTCCCCCGAGACGTCATTGATCGAGGCGCATTCCACAGGCCGATTGTTCGGTAGTTTGCGGATGAACTCGAGTCTGTTCAGATCCCAGAGGATGGCGTGGCCGTCGGCTGAGAGCGTGACGACTGTGCTGAAGGCCTTGGATACCGCGATCGTCGTGACGGGCGTCTTATGTCCGAACAGCGACGACTTGTGCACCAGCTCGACCGGCTTGCCGGACTGCCCCTGGATCGTGAAGACAGAGACGACGCAGTCCTCGCCGGCCGTGATGAGCGTCTTGGAGTCGGCGGCCACGATGCACGAGATCTGCCCGATGTGCAGATTCTCGCTGACCCCGGCGCTCTTCCTGTTCTCGGTGCAGAAGAAACGCACGCTGTTATCTGCATACCCCCACTCTAGATACTTGTCATACAAAGGCGGCAGGTTCAGCCGGAAAGGAGAGGAGCAGAGCAAGCGATCTAGCTTGGGTGAGTAGATAAGGGATGCCACTCTCTCTCGGCTCTCGAGCAGCGGGTGGGGAATGCGAGAGAGCGCATAACAAGAGGTATCCAATCTCTTAGCCGGGAACGAGGTGTTTTCCCTCATAGGATGAGATTTCATGAAGACTTGATGAGGTGTCTGGCCGAAATTGTGAATGATGCTGGTTGTTGTGTGCCGCTCTTTCGAGTCTTCTATATCGTCAAGGTTCTTGGCCCCGTAGTACGAGAGATAGTGAAACACGTTAAGGTTTTCGATTGCTGCTTCGCCGCGCTGTTTGTATCCAAACACAAGGTCGATCCATTGATGTAGATTCTGGCTCACGTAGGGCGACTCCAAAGCTTCACGATGTTTCGCAATGAATATTTTAGGGTCACCCTTTGCCCATGGCGGCAATATGACATCGTTCACCTGGCCGCCGGCTCCTTGCCGGGTACCGAAATTGTAGCCATTGACGTTGGTCAAGAATTCAGGCAAGCAGAAGAACTCTGGTATTAGCTCTCGCACATCAGCGCCAGTGTCTTGGGACGCAGATCTCCAGGATCCCTCAATGGAGAAGAAGAGCCGGTCAGCATGGTCGAAGTTGCCGCCTTGCAGAAGGATATATGAGTGCACAAATGGGGGTAGGCGGATCAGGTAGGATGCCACAATCATGGCTGATGAGTAGTGGGTTCCATAGTGGAATGGTGGAGGATCTCCCAACTCCGCAAGACTCTTGTATTTGGCACTATACTCGGCTTGCCGCCGCGCAGTCTGTGCACCCATGGGTTTTGAGAGATCACGGAACGTGGTAGGATCTTCCAAGTTCAACTCTTCACTAGTGTAATCAGCCAAGATCCATGGGAAAACGGGGTATTGGGTTAGATCATTGAATGTCCGACCAGCCATGGTGTTGACAAGCATCAGGTAATGAAAATTGGAGATTTCTCCCCTCTGCCATCTGCGCATTATAGGGTTCCAAGGCGATGAATTAAAAATGTTGCCAAACTTAGAGCCAAACGTTTGTGGTGTCTCTTCAAACATCTTCAAGGACTCTAAACGCCACGCATCTTCAGGGTTCGGTAGCGAGTTTGGTCCAGCTGTGTGAGGAGTTTTGGAAGCTAATCGTTGGAATACCTCATCTCTCACTGTTGAATCTTTGGTTGTGAAAAGATAGCTTCGACCATCCGTGAAGAATATTTCAATGGCGACATCGCGAAACAAAAACCGGCGCTTAGACACGCTAATAACATCTTGCCATCTCCAAGAACGGGATAATTGGGCGCTGTGGTCTGTGGGTCGCTGTCCATCCTGAGGTTTGGTACCAGTGATGATCTGCGAGAAGAGATCACGTTCATGTGCTGGCGCCTCCCAAACATTCGCAATTTCTCCATCGGCACATTGGAAGAAGTTGTCCATGATGTAGAGAGCATTTCTTCCAACAAGTAAAATCCCTTCGCATGCGTCAAGACCGATGATACGGGAAATGTTGTAAACTTGTTGAACGACGTCTCCTTGCTGCAGCCGCCGCATCACTCTTCGATTCTTATCTTCAAAATTGTCATCGGCCTCGTTGGGATCATTCGGGTCATCGATCAGTTCATAATCATCATCTGGGACGACGGTTCCTCCCTCCACGTTGGAATCCAGCTGACTCTCTGTCGTGGACACATTCTCATCTTGGGTACCGTCGCCGCCGGTTCTACTTTGAGGAGCAGGAGACGATGCTGCGCTAATCGAACGAGTAGCCCTATTCGACGGTAAGGGGGGATTCGAGTTCAATGCCGAAGCCGGCTGTTGGTCTGTGGCTCGGCGTTTAGGCTGGTACTTCTCGTGGGTCGACGAAGAATCGGGTAGAAGTCTTAACCTCATGCGATTCCTACCCTCAGTCCGGTCGAGCTTCCACTTGATAGGATTCGCGTTGTAAAGTACGGCTCCCGAACGAGTCAAATCTTGGTCCATCTTAGAGTATGCAGATGCAAAGAAAGAGTAATCGTCGTTTTTATCTTGACCGGCGCGCTGATGTTTGAAATGCTCCGAGGCCCATATGGATTTCATCCATGCCGAGTTCTCCAGTTCAAATCCACGCAGAACATGGTCACGTTTCCTGATTTCCAGGTGCCATTTTTCAAGCACGTCTCTGCGTTTTGAAAGCCTCGATCTAGCTCCGTCAGACGTACGTCGGTTTTCGGATGCGACAAACTCTTCCCATGTCCGGGAGATGCCACCCAAGAACAGCGAATCTAGGGCAGTTCGATGTTCATCGACCCATGCCACAAACGTGTCAGTGTCTAATTCTGAAAGTTTCTGGAAGTCCGCCGCTAATTCAGTGTGGTCTGCTGTCATGATGAGTCGGAATAGTGAGGCACATTCGTCAGGCTTCTGCACAAGCATAATGCGCCAAACATTGACGGCGATGACTCGAATTTCACGAGTGTCCACGAGCTTATTGTAGAGCTGGTACCAGAACAACCTCATATACTCGTCATCCACTGAGAGGGAGTCCAACACAACCATCTGCCAATACAATATCTTGTCCATGGAGAGGTTCGTTTCAGTGTTGGTGGTCTGTGGGTCGTCCATCTCAGACAGCCTGAGCAGGACCAACCTGAGGAAGCAGCTGCGGATTGTGGAAACCGCCTGGCTGCAGAGCCGGATAGTTTTCAATTTAGCAACGTCGGGCTTTTGTAGGTATTCGAGTAATAGACCGGCAAAATCAAGCATTGATTCAGTGCCATTCATGAACCAGCCTTCAAATACCGCCTCAACCATATGTAGGCAAAACCTGGACAGATTTAAGAGTACCTTGGGCTCACTGAGTGCTTTCCAATCCAGCTTGATCCTGCTAGTGACGTGAACAATGAGGCTCTTCAGTACATACGACTCAAAGTAGGCATGGTGCTCTTGAAAACCAGGGGGTACCTTGAGAAAAAGTCCGAAACCTGAAAAGTCTTTCCGTTCAAATAGCTGGTCAACAAATACGTCAACGACTAGCTCCAGTAGTCCCTCGAGTGCGGAGTACCCAATACTCTGTGATTGAATGGGTCTAGGGGCAAGAGTATGTCCAAGATGAGAAGAACCATCCTTGGAGGGTTTGTCAGATGTAAGAAGCACAAATGAAGAAGCCTTGCGCAGTCGCGACCCGTTAGTGCGTATTCCTGGTCTTACAGCTGTTGGGTCCGCGGCACTAGATGTCCGGATTACAGGCGTTGTTTTTGACATGCCCAAAGGGCGAAGGATAACATCAGCCCCCTCAAATGTGAGGGCAGAATCAGAAGCCAGCTCGATCTCAGGAGTCACAGGATCCACACTAACGATAGCAGGATATAACGCGGATAGAAGCAATCGAACATAATCAGACGAAAGAGCAAAGTCTCTAAACACCGACGAGCGAGCATGAAGGTCTGCCAAGAATCTAATCACAGCTTGGAGAATTGTCGCATTGCCTGTGTTTCGGTCTAAGCCTGTTTGGGGTGTACCTAGATTGACTTTAGACAACCAGAATGAAAGATGATTAAGTGACTTACGCCTGGATTCAAGCTCTTTTTGGAGCGACATGGACCGTGAGCGCGATCTCGGAGTCGATGACGGCTGATCAGTTGGAAAAGGTCGCGTGGGCTCTAGGTCGCCCTGGGGCGAGTTGGGATCCTCCTGATTTCTTAATAGGTCTTTCAAACCGTGCTCTACCATCGAAATAATGATTGGCAAGGCATCAGGATTGACAACCTTACATGCCCCAAAGGCTTCAAGGAGGCTAAAGAAGTCAAGGTCTTTCTCGAAATCGAATTCGGCCACATCGAATCCGAAGAGAATGCAGAAACAGATGGGCCATACTGTGGGTACATCCCACCATCTTTTGAGCCGATGAGCCATGATGTAAAACCCACCAGTTCGGGCCGAGAATTTATGAATGTAGGATGAGCCGTGCGCTACCAGCAGTCGTGCAATAATTTTCAAACCATGAATGACGACCTCCGGATCCTCTTCGGTTAGAAGATATAAGAGCCACTAGTCCATCGTCAATATGCATCAACAGTTCCGAGTGCAAGGGATCAAATACCTTATTCGTCACAGTTTTAGCAAATTTGCGAACGATGGCAAGACTTCCCTTTTCACAAAGCAACTTGGTATAGACGTTAAGGATATTTGTTCCGATATCTCTCTTAAAAAGTGTACGTATCGCGCCATCGGCTGCTCTACTAGTTATGGTAGGTCGTCGTACCTGCACACTCACGGTACCCTGATCGATCTGCGAATTCGGTTTGGGAGTCCGAGGCAATGATCGAGAGGGGGAATGAAGAGCATAAGTTATAAAGAGGGCTATGGAACGGTGTACCTCAGTATTGTAGCTGCACCTTACAAGTTGTTCGAGTGCATCTAAAAAGAAGGGGAGAACACTCTCAGAAAGGGGATCGGCCTTGAGAGCATCAAGAAGCCTCTTCACAACTCCTGGTAATCGCGATAGGTCAGCATTATCCAGTATGAAGGGACTACGTGTAACTCACTCATTCGAAGTAGTCTCCGGTGGTTGTGATCATGATATTTGCTTCTAACAGCAAATGTCACAAATTGCTTGTAGTAGAGTTCTTGTACGATGGTGTTGCATTTCCTCCATGAGTCGAAGTCTATGATGAGAAGACGGTACGCGAGGGGGTTGATGATAATAGACTCCAAGGGATCTCTATGATTGTATCCTACAAATTCCAGCACAAGGCTGAGAAGCTGCAATGAAAGCCCCTCTCTTTCGGGGCCCTGAAGAATGAGCTTGTCTGTCACGGTGCTTTCTGCGTGGCTGACAAAACCAAGTTTGGTCTTCAGAAGGATGCTCAAGATCGCATACCCGCCGTCTCTCTCCATTGCCTCACTATTACGCCAGCTGGAGTTTATGCATCGAAAGACCATGTCGACAGCTCGGACGAGGGCATCGGCAGACGAGGCGCGCTCTATGAGTTTCAATGCTAGAGGAGTAAACCCGGCAAGACGCCATAAGGCATCGTCGAAGAATTGTGGAGTAACCACCATCGGATCCCCGGCCAGGATGGCAACTCCATTCGAACGTAGGAGTGCATCATTGATGGAAGGCAGCGCGGTATTGATCGCTATCCCCGTGCCATTCTTCAACACCATCTGAACCAGTGTATGGGCAGGTCCGCGAGATAACGATCGAAAGAGTTGTGACTCTCCAAAGTGTTCTCGTTCCCGAAAGATGGATGAGGGTATTAAGCTATACAGAATGTGCTGCTCTGGAATCAAATGGCTCGCTCTATCCCTGATGACCTTCATGATGTCAGAATCTTCCTTGCCTGTACTGACAAGTTCATTGCGCAGTCCTAAGGCTGCTGATGCTGCATAGGTCTGGAAACCACCTAGACAATCTTGATAGTTGCCCTGGTAGTGCACGCCAAGTCGACTCGGCACGGCTAGGAAGTCATCGCTCAACACATCGTCAAACAAATGGGCGCCCGCAAGGGACCATTTGGAATGGATAAGACCACCGCCGACATGGCTGGACAGCTCGCGTGGAGTGCCAAGGAATGCTTGTACAGGGAGACTCTTGTGGCTGCTCGAAGTGAAGGAGGCGAAGCTTTCAGTGCTGCCATTTGAAGGGGGCGGCAACGCCGGATACGATGAGCGCAACTGTTCAATGAATTCCCCATTCACGTATAATGATGCCTTGCTAGCCGTCATGGTCTTTGGGCGTCGGTGGGCGATGGCGATATGATACCATTTATTTTCGTCAAATCGAAACCCTCGGAACCTAACACTTGGGCGTTGAGACGTGACGGAAGTTTGCAAGATGAAACTGCGGGTATCTTTTTCGAGATATGCAAGAAGAAAGCAAGACTGGGTAGAGTCGAAGACGCCGAAGAGAGTAGTATGGGAGTCTGGGTCAAACTTGTCTACTCTGATCCAGGCAGTGAAAGTGTAGCCTGCAGAGGACTGGGGTGGAAACGGCCGGCCTAGGCTTGGCAACTCGATAGACGAGTGCCCATGAAGAGACAGATCAAATTGGATAAAAGGGGCACTGCCGTACTTGCCAGCAACGTCCAAGCAGAAGTCCGAGGAATTAGCCGATGGATTGAGCAACAAGTGCTGGGCGTCTATGAGCTTGTTCATTCCAAGCGATATCATAGACCGACACAACGCTAAGATAATCTCTCTTTCAGCGGCGTTAACCGGCGAGCCCTCTTGGAAGGCGAGTGCAAGGAACCGAGACAGGATGCCAGTTTCGTGAAGGCGATATAGATTGATGCTCGAAACCGTAGCGATGGCTAGCAGGATTTTCAAAACCAGTAACGATGCTACATTTTCCACAGCGGCCTGATCCCGGGGTACCGACTCCCAGAAATCCACGACGGAGCGAATCACTTCTGGATTGTGTAACGTCGTGGTAGAGACAACAGTTTCTTTGATCGCAGTGTCAACGGGAGACAAGGTATCCTGAGCGTCAGCATCAGTAGTTTGATCCGTATCTGTGTCCTCAGACTCTTGGGCCGTATCTTCAGATGGCCGAGCTACAGCAGCAGCAGCAGCAGCAGCTTCGCAACATATGCGGTCCAGGGCAGCATCATTCAAGGCGAAAGAAAACAGCTTTCCGAAAAGCTGGCAGCTCGTCCACAGATCCAGGTCGGCGCCACCTAAGCCGATACTAGCTATGATCTGTTCCAAGGCTTCCCATCCGCCACCCTCAACACGTGTACGAAAGTAGCGGCGATTGCCCGGGTGTCCTCGGAAGGCGGCGCCCAGTGTGCTGAGTAGCACGTCGAGGAGAGAGAAGAATGCCTCCTTCTCGCCATCGCTGCGCTTCTGTGGGTTATAGAAACCAGAGAAGGCCCGCAGGACTTCAAACAGGCGTTGGAAGCCGTGGAGGTGTCTGAAGTCGTCCTGGACGGGGCTCGGGGCACTGAAGGCGGCGAGATGCTGTTTGACTAGATCGACTTGGCTCACGAGGCGCTGAGGGTCTGGATAGCCATTTTCGGCAGGGGAGGATGTCGAAGCAGAAACACCATCGAGGAGACGTTGGAGGACTTCGGTGGCCTTGGAGGTGGCCGGCGCATTAGACGTAGATGTCGAGGATCGGTAGCGACTTCGAGCCGACATGGCGACGGGCTACGGACTTAGGAAAATAGTGAAGACGGTAGGGCGGACAACAGATGTGGGTTCATGATATGCAGCTGTTGTCTGCCACTACCCCGGTGGGCTCTAGACTGCGGCTTGCATGAGAGGTCATCGAAAGACCGGCCGGTATCGTGGGGGAGTGTCTTTCTGGTGGCACTTGGTAGGATGGATAGCACGGAATGAGCACAGGCGATAAGTCTACAGGACAGGTATTGTGATGTGTTGCACGCTGGGGAGAAATTCGGCAGCGTTGTTCGTCGATATGACGACCGGAATGAATATAGGGATCGAATTGTAATTCAACAAGACACGATTTGTCGTCGGTAAGCTGCAGCCTTGGATGAATCGACGACAGCCGTCTCGACGCGAGCGCAGAGAATAGGTAAGGTTGGCAGTGCTCCCCTGTCAATGGCTGTCAATGCCTGTCTGCCCCTACGTCAACTGTAGCACGCACTACCCGAGCTGAGCTTAGCCTGCTTTGACCATTAGGTACCTCCTAGCCACTAGCCCTGGAGGGGACAGCTCCAGGGCTATTTCTGAGCTATTAGCAGCAAGTTAGCAGCAAGCAGCCTGCTGCGCCAAGCAAGGCCAGGCAAGTCGTGGGCGAGTGCTTGTGGTGCAAATTGTCCGTGATTGGTAGCGCAGCGTGGCAATGCAACAATAGCCGCGGCCCATTCGTCGTCATGCTCAGTGCCTTCTGAGAAACATGATTACGCGTTCGAGTACAGGAGGCAAATAGATTGTCCATAATGCCCAACATACGGCATACAATTTCGAACTTGGAAGAAGGCCACTGTACTAGGTTTTTTCGTACATGTACATAAATCGATGGAGAGGCCATGCCTGATCAGAAAACCCATTCGTGGGTTTGTCGCGAAAAATGTATTATGAGCGGTAGCATTGAACAGCCGCGACTGCATCCGATTCATGGGCTATATAACAACTTGAAAGTTCGGTTCGATTTCGGGTATTCTAAGTTGTGGTTGGTCACAGGCGCCTTCGTCAATTCAAGTTACCTTCCAATCTGGTTCCAAGCCTTGCTTTCCGATTGGCCACGCTCGAATCATTAATAAGAAAATGGCTTTAACCAACAACCTGGAAGCTGTATGCTACCTCCAGTTCCAACACCAACCTATCAACAGAGCATCTTACCTGCACATACACCTACCTACCTCAGACGCGCAGGTCGTTGCGCAAGTCGAAGTACGCCCACGGTGACTGAGGACTCAGAATACAAGAACTGGAGCGCACTTTTGCCACCTAGCAACTCTGTCCCTGTGTAGGCGACGAGGATGTCTGAATCTTTTTGGCACAGACTCGACCATGTCTTAAGATGCTGGAGCTGTTTAAGATATAGCTGGTGGTAGGTGGGGATTTATTTGGCCACCTCTCGATATTGAGGCGTTCCTTGTCTGCGTTGCAAACATGAAACAGGTTAGCAAAACAGCTGATGGATGGTATTGCCAGTCCGGAGGAACCTAAACGTTCGTTAGTTCTGGGTCAGATACCTATCGACCTGCCCCGTCGAGTTGTTGATATGCACACGTATGCGCGTGAACCAGATGGATTGGGGCAAGTCTGTCACCTGAAGACGGCTTTCAGGAGCATATGAGCCATCTCAACCTGTTCGTAGATGGCCACATTGAACCACGAGACACATTTCTCAGACATAATGGCGGGCGGCTCCGCAGATAGTGAGTGCAGGGTGGGGCCAATTGTTCCAGTTAGGGGCAAGATCTCTCTGGGGTAGCACCTTGCCCAAGAGAGCTCCGGCAGGTACGTACCTTCTTCACAGTGAGAACACACGCGTACATACGGTACCTATTCGACCGAGACTCGAGGCGCCATCAAGGTGCCATAGTGCGTCTGGTGTGGAGTGTGGTGTGCAATGGTGTCATTGCCCTGTCCTCACTCAGCACATACCTGCATGAGCAATCCGAGCTCCTATCTCGCCTGCCATTGCCTTCAAGTGTTAGTGCCTTTGAAAGTATAACATCATCCAGGACCTCACGTAGAGACACTTGCAGGATCAGTGATGAGGTCGCTATTGTAGAAGGATGGCCAGAGGATTATGACATTAGCGCGAGAGCTCCTGCCTCGTCTGCAAGAGGATGAGACCTGTCGATCCGCGCAATTGCGCGGCCGGACGCCCGTCCATATTACATCGTGGTAGTTCTGCAGGGTCCAAGCTTGGGATGCGCCATCCATCTACTGTGTTTAAAGGTGCCGACCTACGGTAGGTCGCGTACCAACTTGAAGGCGACATACTATTATATCCTAATCTCGGGTCGAATCAGACAGAGAGCAGCAGCAGCATCATCCCGACTGGGGGCGAGTCGGGACTGCCTTCTGCACAGGCTTTATCAGCAACGATATCGGCTTGTTGAGGTGCTGAATTAGGTGTAGAGCTTGGGGGAGCTCTCCACATTGGCAAGACGACATGGAAGCTAAGGTCAGGTCGCTGACTGGCGTAGGGGCTGAGGGTGTCTGAAACAGTGCATGCTGCATTAGGTACCGCAATAGTACCTGCTATCACGTGCGCCTAGCCTGCCCCAGTTCTGATGATTGAGCAAGATACCAACTCGTCCTCTTCAGGGCTAGAATCCTACAAGTAACATAGTACCTAGGCATATAGCAGGAGGCTCGGCTAGGTCAGCATATGTAAAGCTCCAATACAAAACACCATTATAATATCTCTCGTGATGTACAGTTGCCAGACTCGCTAGGACATGGCTGCAGTTGGCACCATCGGCAGGCGAGATTGAAGAAGCTCGAGATGTGAGGCGGACAGATGTCCCTGCAAGAGGCACGGCAGGTAGGTACCTCGTCAATGACATGTTGATCTAGTCCGTCTGAGTCAGTCCACTATCCCTCATGCGGGTTAATGCATGCAAGCTCCATCCAGCCGCCAATCTAGCTGGGCGCGCCTACCCCGACTCGGCCAGAGAGGTTGCTGCGTCGTTGCACCGTGCTTCGTTTCCAGTTTTGCCCCGGCTGTGCCCTGGAGGTGCCTACAGGAGCCTCTGCAGTGTGCTGACATCAACCGGGCAACCCTGAGGGCTGGCCAGAATACTGTACCATTGGCACGGTATCAGATATCGCGCTAGCGTTCCCATACATTCCCGAGCTCCACCGTGCCAGGCCTCCTCTTATCAGTGGGCTGGCTGTGTGCGTCACCTGAACTGCTCCCAGGCCGGGGAAGGCAGCCTCGGACGGTACGCACTGGCGATGGGCATAGGTACTTCGGATTTGGCCTGCCTTACACCACCAGCAGTGGTACCCAGGCAGTCTAGCCGGGCCCTTTATCAACAACGCCTCCTCCGTCTGGAGCTTCGTCATCTTCCTTCCTCTCTTCTCTCTCTATCCTCCTCCCTCCCCATCATCCCATCTCTAACATTATCATCAACCATCTCCTCATCATCACACCCATTGTCACCCATAGTATCACTAGTCTGGTCTTGGGCATTTCCTCTTCTCTAGACGGAGTCGCCGGTAGACCTGTCGTTAATTGATCGCAGCCGCGAATCTAACATAAACACACTTTCACCATGAGGGGCTTGGTCACTCTCTCGCTCGCGGCTGCTGCCGCTGCAGCGCCTTCGTTCAGCATCGAAACCATCCATGATGGAGCTGCTCCCATTCTATCATCCACCTCAGCCGAGGAGGTCCCCAACTCATACATCATCAAGTTCAAGGAACACGTCACTGATGAGACCGTGTCCGACCACCACTCGTGGGTTCAGAAGCTTCACGGTGACCGTGAAGACGAGCGCATGGAGCTCCGGAAACGCGGCCAAATCCCTCTGGTCGGCGAGACTGTCGATGCTTTCAGCGGTCTCAAGCACACACTGAAGATCGGCAGCGGTTTTCTCGGTTACGCTGGCAACTTTGATGACTCGGTCATCGAGGAGGTCCGCAGACATCCTGATGTGAGTATCTCCAAACTGCAAGATTTCCTCTCCATCAGGCATCGAGCCATACAACTACACAGAACGGGGAGCTAATTCGCTTCGTCGACAGGTCGAGTACATCGAGAAGGACCAGATCGTCTACGCCTTTAAGGAGGACGAGCCAGAACTCGAGAAGAACTCTCCCTGGGGTCTCGCTCGTCTATCCCACCGCGACTCGCTCAACTTCGGCACCTACAACAAATACCTATACTCCGCCGATGGTGGTGAAGGAGTTGACGTATATGTCATCGACACCGGTACCAACACTAAGCACGTTGACTTCGAGGGTCGCGCCAAGTGGGGAAAGACCATCCCCTCTGGTGACGAGGACGAGGATGGTAACGGCCACGGTACTCACTGCTCTGGCACGGTTGCTGGAAAGAAGTACGGTGTCGCGAAGAAGGCTCACGTCTACGCCGTCAAGGTTCTTCGGTCTAACGGTTCCGGCTCCATGTCGGACGTGATGAAGGGTGTCGAGTGGGCCGCTGAGGCTCACATGAAGCAGGTAGATGCCGTCAAGAAGGGTTCCCGAAAGGGCTTCAAGGGCTCGACTGCCAACATGTCTCTTGGTGGTGGCAAGTCCCCATCCCTTGATCAGGCTGTCAATGCCGCTGTCGATGCTGGTCTCCACTTCGCCGTTGCTGCCGGTAACGATAATGCCGATGCTTGCAAGTACTCTCCCGCTGCTGCTGACAAGGCCATCACTGTCGGTGCCTCTGCTCTGGACGATAGCCGTGCCTACTTCTCCAACTGGGGAAAGTGTGTTGACATCTTTGGCCCTGGCTTGAGCATCCAGTCCACCTGGATCGGCAGCGACCACGCCGTCAACACCATCTCTGGTACCTCCATGGCTTCCCCTCATCTCTGCGGTCTCACTGCCTACTTCCTGTCTCTCCAGCCCAGCAAGGAGTCCGAGTACGGCATGGCTGCTATCACCCCCAAGAAGCTGAAGGAGAATATGATATCCATTGCTACTAAGGGTGCTCTGTCTGATATCCCCTCCGACACTCCCAACCTACTCGCCTGGAACGGTGGCGGTTACTCCAACTACTCTAAGATTGTTGAGCAGGGCAGCTACACCGCCGAGAAGAAGGCCGACTCCGTCACTCTCGAGGATCTTGAGAAGGCCATTGAGGAAGACTTCAACGTTGTCTCTGGAAAGATCGTCAAGGGCGTTTCCAGCCTCTCCGATAAGGCCGAGAAGCTTTCTGAGAAGATCCACGAACTTGTCGATGAAGAAATCAAGAGCTTCATGAAGGAGGTTCACGCTTAAGTGTATAATCAGGCACTTTCAGTTTTGGTTGCATTACCATGTTGTTGATTGCGACCCGCTCTCGCTGGGTTTGTTTGTACTGTAAATTCGTTTGGGGGTCATTGGTGGCTTTGGAACACTTCATAGATCATTAGTCACAGTGTGAATGCCCATATCAGTTGTTATTCTCTCATTTGGCAATTTACGTGAACTATTTTGAGCATTGTATCCCATGTTTAACATGTAGAACTTAGCACTGTGTTTGGGTAGTGCGTGAACCATATGTCGTCATTATGTACATACCATCAATTGAATCGGCTCAACAGCCTTTGCTGGTGCGATGTGCTCTGCCGTTGTGAAGCTTGTAAATAACAGACCGCGCCCAATCATGGGCTAATTAGTGCCCAGGTGTGGTTAACATTGCCCAATCATCCATTTACTCGATCCATTTACTGGAAGAGAGAAGTATGCTGTAGGACTCAGATCTGTGCGGGTGGGCTTGACTTGAACTTGTACCCAGCCTCCAAGCCCCCTTTTCTCTTGTCCTCTCAACCATCCCCGCCATATCAACCAGAAATCCTGGAAATATGTATTGTGTTACCTAAGCGATCAACGTCAAAGGAGATTCCCAGCAACCCATCCCAAGAGATGTT
Organism: Astrocystis sublimbata; assembly: GCA_022453515.1. Taxonomy (NCBI): domain Eukaryota; kingdom Fungi; phylum Ascomycota; class Sordariomycetes; order Xylariales; family Xylariaceae; genus Astrocystis; species Astrocystis sublimbata. The sequence continues at coordinate 88,158 of JAJNNY010000084.1, forward strand.
TGCGAGGCCACACAAGCCCAGGCTGGATGACGACAGCCAGTCTTTGCTTGCTTTGCGACAACAATGCTAAGTAAGCACTTGAAGCATTTTAACTGTTCCTTTATTTTCTATGGGTCGCTTTTGTCCTCTCAATTGTAGGTGTGATTACCATTTACTCAATTATTCGAAGCTCAAAACTTGCAGTTGCAACACCGGGGCAAAACCAGTACCGTACCCTTAGGTAGGTAGATGGATCATCGATGGATTTGCGCGAGGCGCGGGGTTATGATAATCAACAGTACCTAGGTAGGTAGCCACCTACGGTATGTTACTGTCGTTCCTCACGATATTTCCCGATCAGAGCGACCATGCGAAAAGGATAGCTTTGGTCACTACCTAGTGTCTTCTATTTATCTCCTTCGCTGTTGGTAGCCTACTTGTCCAGAAGGGGAAAAGGTCATGCTTCACGAGCCTGGTAATTTCAAATGTAGGCATGCTATCGTGATTGTCTTTTCTACTTCCCAATGCATCACACACCAAAAGCAAAGAATGCAGCGTAGTATTCCAGGGTACATCAACAGCACCATGAGACAGTTCTCTTTGCATGGTAAGGCTGTTGGTCCTCTTTCCTGATGGGTAGGATGACGATATGTGCAAAGTGGCCTGGCGAGCCTGGTCTTTGTTTGGCCACTCTGCCTACCTACATAAATATGCCTCCTTTGATATAAGAAGAGAGCAGCACAAGCATGATGTCCATCAGCTGAGTAGATAGTCGACGTTGTGAGGTATCACGAGCAGTAGCCTTGCAAAATCTGAAGGTCTCTACCTCCATCGTCAAGGTGGCTAGGTATCCATCCAGCAGAGCACTTAACAGATTCAGCACTTGTACGTCATCCAGACAATACTACCGATTGAATGGTCTAAGCGCTAGTCCTAGATGCTGCTCTAGATATATTGGATGCACATGAAAGCACATGGAATGGATAACCTGACTGAGGGTTGACTACTGGGTCTCAAAGCATGTTCCAAGGTAAATCAACCCCTTGTGGGCATCGCAAACTTCACATATGTGAAGCGATGTGATACCACTGGACTCTACATCTCATATCTTCTGCTTAGAAGCTCCAATATCGGATGCTTGTATTGGTGGTCCCTGATCATAGGTAGGCTGCTTTCACAAGAAGGCAACATCACCCACATGTTGGGATTGTGATTTTGAATGGCAGCGACGAAGCATTGGGTACGGGACTACTTTTGGAAACCACGAAGGAGCAGCTGGGCCAGCTGCCCTCCCTTCCCCCCTAATAAACTGGCTGGCCACAAACCTTCACTGCCCAGGCAGAAAATGAATTTTCGCTGCACAGTCTACCACAGGACTTTCTTGTGACGCAAGGCAAACACCAAGCATTCACTGGACTAACTGCTAAACCAAAGACCATGGCTCGTTGCCAGGCAACACTTTTGTTTCACAGAATGGCCCAACTCTGAGCAGTGCTTTGAGATGGCTATGATATTTGTGTGATATTCATTGATACAAGTGATAAACCATTTGAAATGATCTTGCGAACAATTTGGCTGGGAGAATAATAACAACATGTGCCCAATACTCATGGTCGGCAAAATCCTGGATACGGGCCAGATAACGGAACAGGACAACAATCCGAATAACGGCACGTGCTGTTATCCGGATACCCTCAAGTGTTTGAAATGGAAGTGACTCCCACTATGTATCTTCTGAGCTTCCACTACATGACCTCTGAAGCCATGGCATGGCTCTGAGCCTCATCTCACATGCCTTTCTTGCATATACTTTGTCCATGGGTCTCATCTGGGACATAGAGACAGGCATGGTGATTATCTGCAGTCCGGCTGCAATTTCCCCATACTGCTGATGAACCGATACTCACCGTGCAAACTTACTGAAGGATCGGTGCTGGGAGAAGCGAGTACACAGAAAAAGGCAGTGGCTGGAGGACTACCTGCCTGGAAATATGGGCGCCCCCTCTCCTGGGCTCCCAACAAACAGAATCGTACTTTCCTCTGGAGTAGAAATTCAGACACAAAACCGCCATGCGACTGCCCTAGGAAAGATCTTAGGAAAGATCTTAGGCAGCTACGTGACAACTGCGTGACCTCCTCACGCAATCGGTCAGAACGCCCGCTCCACTGCCCTCGATTTCTGTCAACAACACTACCTACCTTGCCTTCACCCCAACTTTACAGCTTTCATTCGATCAACTCCAGCATACGACATTTCTCTGCCTACAGCACTATCAGCGCTATTACCACCGTCCCGTGTTGTTGGCGGCAGCTTTTGGTTTTACTGTATTGCGCGTCACCCCTGACTTCTCAAAATCACACCCTCTCGCCTCCAGGTCGCTCCGGTCACTTTTGGCCTGTTGAGATGCATCCAAAGGCCCAATACTAGTCTACAGTCTTCCCAATCTCGCCCTGCCCTCCAAATATCCATCACATCGGTACTCACATCGTTGATTTGCGTCACATATCCAACATAAACATGCAGAGACGCAACAGCACCAACCCTCGCCGATCGCTCGATCGCCGAAAGTCGACCAGCTCAGCGAAACAGGTGCAGCTAGAGCACATCCTGCCAGAGACAGCAGAGAACGACGCCCAGTCAGCAGCGACGCTTGCGTTTGAGAGAGCCAGAGCTCGATCGAAAGCAACAACAACTCCCAAGCTCACTCTGTGGCCACCCCTTCGCACTGGTCCCCCGCCCGGATTCACTCCTTTGCACTTGAGATCGCAGTCCGAAGAGACTCCTCCTCGTCAAGAACAGAGTATTCGCTTTGTCCAACCCAGACCCCCTGTGCCCGCCCCCGTTGTCGCAACGACTCACCCTGATACAATTCTCCCCATGTCGCCTGCTTCGGAGGGTCGTCCCATTGATAAAATCCTTGTTCCACGTCCAGCTGGCAGTGTCACTTCTGCTAGTAGAACTGCGCCAGATTACTTTGATGCTCTTTTCATGCGCGACGAGCATTACACACCCCAAGATGGTGTAGCATCATTGCCCTCATCATACCGCAAACTCCGCAAGTCTAGGTCCATGTTTACAAACACGGCGAACCAGGCTGGAAATCAACATCAAGGCCAGAGCAACTCCTCAGCAACACCGAACCAGTTATCCTTGCCCACCAGCTCATCTGCTCGTGCCCTGCAAGGTGAAGAGAACATCCCCCCTCACCGCTTGAAGGCACCTAGGTCGATGAGCTTCCTGCGAGATATCAGAGGAACATTGACATCTGGTTCCAAGTCTGAGGACTATACTACTCAGTTCTCATACAAGCGTGATGGCATTCAGGACAGGCCACCCAACAGACTTCTTTCCAAGCCTTCAATGATATTCAATCTTCAGGGCTCGAAAACAGACAGAGTTCTCCGGAGGACCATGCGAGAAACAAGTAATGACACATCGATTTGGAGCGACAACAAAGCTCCGAAGGACGGTAGTTTGCGGTTCAAAGCACGCCAAGTGTCCCTGGGACTCAAATATAAGCTAAAGAACCTGTTCGGCAAAGGCAAAGAAGATACTGATGGCAATGGAATCCCTCTACAGCATATTGATTCCCAGAGATCACATAGTTTTGGTTTCGACGATCTCAATGCCGAGACCGATAACGAGCTTATACAAATTCCATCGGATGATGAAGCTGCCTTATCGTACGTCACTTCTGGTATCCCATCACTACATGCAGTTCCATCATACCAGCAGCTTCACTCTCAGCAAGGCAGCATGGAAAGCCTATGCAGCGAGCAAAAGGCTTCGGATGATAGATCTCGTGTGACAAGCTGGTCAGACTCCGATGCAAACACTGTCATCACTCAAAGCAGTGCACGGGACGAGCGCCAGGAGCGGGAGAAGCGCCAAGAGCGTTTCGATCGGGAGAAAAAGAAGCGATTGTCGATCATCAACGAGCACGGTGCACACGTTTGCTCATCTTCGTCAAACTTTGTTTCCATCAGCGAGAATCCGAGCAGCACATCTCTTGACCAAGCGAAGGAGACGATTCCTGCTGCCATGGACCCTGATGCCATGGATCCTGCTGCTGCTATGGCTCCTGCTGCTGCTATAGATCCTGCTGCTGCTCCTACCCCTGTTCAACCAGCTGTTGACGGTCGAAGAATCTACTCGGCTCTGATGAAGCGAATGGACCAACAAGAACCCAAGGAGGACCAGGAAACACCTGACAGTGATAACGACTCTTTACAGCCGTGCGCAGTACCTCCACGTGAAAGCTCGCTCGGCCCTCGGCGCCACCGCCGGAGCCCTGCCACTTCTACAATTCGCTACGTTCTCCCAGACAGCGAATCAGAAACAGAGTCTTTCAAGACAGCTCGTCGATCGCCCACGAAAGTCAGATCGCCTACCAAGATCAGATACGCACTGCCTTCGATCCACAATTCGACGATGCATCGGCCCAGTACATCAAGAGGATATGGAGAAGCAAAGATCTATCCAACATCCATGTACACGTCCTCAGATGTGGACGAGGCATCACCGAGGAAAAAAGATGATGGGAAAGTCTCAGCTCTGTCTAAGAAGAAGGCAAATGCCCTCATTCCGTCCGCCACATCTCACAGCTCGGCATTTTTTGGTAGCCCAACACGACACCTGTTCCGTACTGAGAGTCCCTATCGTCGGGCATTGCAAGATCAAATGTCCACTACTAGTACAATGGATGAAGAGCCGATGAAATCACCCGACTTCAATCCCTGGAACCGTTCGCTCTCAAATTTGCCAAACTTGCAACTGAAGCGCTCTAGTACTTTTGATTCAGATGTAGACATCAAACAGGAATACACTGAGAGCGTCTATTCTACCAACACCGAAGAGGAACAAGCTAGACGACGGAGCCGCTTGTCTATTAACGAGGATACTCCACGGCCTAAGAGCCCAAACGGAGCTGGTACCATCTTTGTAGAGGAACCGGAAATCTATAAGAAGTCGAAGGAACGTGTCACGTCATCATCGAGTTCTGTAGAATGGAAAATGTTCTTATCATCCTACCTTTCAAACCTCGAGGACACCACCAAGAATGTGAATTTTGATGATTTCCAATCAGGACTCGGATCCGGTCGATCTTCTGGGCATGTTCAAGAGAATGCGCAGATCACCGACGACGACGATGATTTGCCTGTGACGCTTGACGCGTCACCTCGCCTTGGGCTGAACGATGGTTTCTCGCACTACAAGTATAAGAATACCCAACCAAGGCCTTTCGATGCAGGAGAAACAGATACTACGATTGGTTCGAGATTCCCTTCTGTCAATCATCTACCACCGGCTAGTAGCTCGACCTCCAATCTAACATTCACCCCGCCGCGACGCGATCCACTTGAGAGCAGCGTCTCGTTGGAACTTATGGGCTATGGCGGACGCAACAAAAACTTGCCACGTCCGCCGCCATACACCTCCCAAAAGAAGGAAACGAAAAAAGTCACGGGCGCTCAAGAGAACAAAACGAGCAGAATCGCAAGCATCCCAACCAAGCTCATGAAGCGCCTTCCGAAGCCCAAGATGAGTATGGAATCGCTTAGAAGCCGTAGCCGCAGCCAAAGTCGTCTTGCATCTGGTGAAACGCAACCTACCAAGTCGAATGGCCCGACCACTTCGCGTCCGAAAATGTACAGCTTAGCTTCCAACAAGTCCGAGAACATCAGTCCCGTTGCAACAAGCAACGACGATCCCTATGGAATCGAGGGCTCTGGGGTTCTCGGTCCTCAGCATGATAATGTAGGAAGCAAGAGAATGGTGGACCTTTTCCTCAACAGCCGACGCCGACGCATGGCGAGCGACGATGAAGGCAGCGTTTTCTTGTGAGGTCACCAGGTGATACACAACGGTCTGCAAGACGAGGGAGTATGGCTTATGACGAGCTCGCTCATCCTGTTCGAAAGATGTAATATGCTATAGTGAATGCTTATGTTGAGAGTATCGGATTTGAGCTGTTGAAATACGGGAAGGAGACCTGCGTTAATACGAATACGGACTGGGAGCAAGGGGAGGCAGGAAATCAGGATTGCAATGCTTACTCTGGAAAGAACACTCTATTCTTTCGGATCAGAGCATGATGAGCTCGACACCTAGGGCTAGACGGCTGTCACTAATGAATACACTACGCTATGCAACGAGCTTGCGCTTGTGTGGTGGTAGATCAGATCAGGTAGATCAGGTAGATCTGGTAGATCATCAGGTAGATGATAAAGAAGATAAATCATACTGTTGTGTGGTGCTTGCTTACTTGTGAATGTTTAGTCAGGAAATGAATATGATCATTACTTGATGGTCCAGGTCTGTTCTCAACCACGGCGTTCAGGCTCGATGTTGCTGCCTCGCATGACTTTTAAAAAACTCTCACCAGATGTCCGAAGCCATCCGTCCTCCCAGGGTCATCGTTTCAACTTTACATCCCCTCGACATCTCCTTGGCATCACGTCAACACCCCACGACTATCTGTAGCAACATGGCCATATTATGGAGCTTGAGGCTTTAATGTCTTTTGCAGGCTATCTGGCCAGATTGCTGTTCTTAACCGATTCAGTGCGAATGTTAACAAGCTCAAATGCATGAGGAATGAAATGCAAATGTGGTATTGTCCGTTACGCTATCATCAACCCAATAACAGAAACGCCTTTCACATGCAACCAACCGACCAACCAACCAACCTATGTAATATATCCAGGTCCCAAGTCTAATAAATGCCCACCGAAAGTCTACCTATTCCCTTTTGGGTAGGTATTCCGGCCTTAGTCCTTCGAATAGGTACTCACATCCCTCTGCACCCGGATCTCGCCCGGCGGCACCTCCTTCGACGCTGGCCGCGCGCTGATGTCGGTCCAGAAATCGCCGCGCACCTTGGCCGGCACCAGCGTCTGTGTGTCGTCGAGGCGGTTGAAGGGCCGCTCTTCCTCGTCTTGAGATTTGCGGTTGCGGCTGCAGAGCACGGAGGCGTTGGTGCCGGATTTGCCGTTTTTGCCGCCTTTTATGAATGAGGTCCGGTTGTGGGAGAGACGTTTGGATTGCCGCCGCGTGGTGTAGGTGTGGGTGTAGCTGGATCGGTGGTGGTGCGGGATGTCGGAGGATGAGGCGGATGAGGATGAGGTGGAGAAGAGGCCGAGTCTTTGGTAGACGGGATATAGCGTCGGTGCGCAGGCGCCGATGATGGCGATGTAGATCTCGAAGCCGGTCGTGGCGGCGAGGAGGGCGAGGAGTTCTGGGGTTTGGTTTGTTAGTGGCTGGTTCCCTACCTCCTGGCCCACGATAACTACTAGGTAGGTGTGCACTTACTACCCGACCCGGGTTGGTTGCGCTTAATGAGATATAGCGAGATCGCTACGAGTTGTGCGAGACTGACGGCAAACCAACTATGTGCCAGTGTTAGTAGTGTTTACTCGCGAGGGAGGATGTGTTTAGAGTCCCGTTTCCTCGATATGAGGGTTTGTTCAAAACGTACATTCCGCCAATGCTAAAGACACCGATAACGCCAAGCTTCTTCTGCTTCGACAGATGCAATTTCATAACTTCGTAAACCGGCAGCAACACGGTCGCAATGTTGATGAGAACGTGGGCGGCGCCCAGGACGATATAACCGTGAGGTTGAGTGATGCAGTGATTCCGGGCATCCGGCCCCGTGTTATCCCAGTTGAACTGGATGGGCCTGCAGGTCGCCAGCGTGAGGGCCTCGTGCGCCGCAAACCACACGATGCACGCGACGGCGAGGACGGTGCCGCCGCGCCGCACGCTCGCCGCCGTGAAGGTGCAGAAGTAGAAGATGATGACCGAGAGCCGGATCCCCGTCAAGGCCCCGCCGTAGAGGATCGTGCCGATGAAGATCAGTTTCTGCACGTCGACGACGGCATAGTGGTGCTCTTTCTCGATATCCGCAAGATCGAAACCCAGCCCGTCGCGGAAGAAGGCTACGAATAGCGCTACCACCAGCCCGTGGTGGATCAGCAGCGTGCCCAGCGCGAGCCAGTCGTCGTGGTGGAACGGCACATCGGAGACCCGCCGCGACCAGAAGCGCAGGGCGACGGCGACGGTCGCGATCAGCGCCAGCACGAGGGTCGGCGCGATGTAGCCCCACGAGCCTGGCCACATTTCGAGGGACGAGGCCACCATCCCTACGGACCCTACCTAACAGTTTTTTGCTGTCTTGGGCGGAACATGTGCCTGTCTGTTGTGTGTCTGTATGTATACGTGTGCCTCTAGTGTGCGTGTTGCCTTGTGGGTGTGCGGGCGAGTGGGCGAGTGGGCAAGTGGGTGTGTGTGTGCGTAATTAGAACAATAGGGAAAAATTAAAATATTACGAGAGGGGAAGACATCTGACAGATTAAAGATGACAGACAATTGGTCTTGTTTTCACTTGGTGGAAGAATAGAAACAAGGGAAGAGTACTGTAGGATTCAACCCGGCATGTCAGATTATGGTGAGATTTGGGCTTGTTTCCCCCAGAGCATATTTTGCCCTTTTGGTGAGTCTGACTGAAGTGAATTGAACTGACGGTCAGTTAATCGTCATGGATCTTGCTTGCCCAGCAGCGGAGGATACATACATATTGGATTTTGAACATCCATGCTGCTGCTCATTGCTGACAAGAATAGCATACGGACCCAGAACCCCAGAACCTGGACTAGACCAATAAGGCATTGTGTCAGATCGTCGTACCTACTTACGAGTACGCAATTTATCTATTTACTTACTTACTCCTGGTACATCCTCGCTCCCTCCGTCACCCTGGGCGAAAGGTGGCATTTAGGCGGGCTGCAGGCTCTGGACCAAGTACCACTCGAGCACTCGAGCACTACAGTAGTACAATACCACCACATCAATGTTTGCTTACTTACTGCGATGGGGGCCCATTCGAAGCAAAATCGCTGCAGATGAGGTTGATTTCCTGCCTTTTTGGGACAAATGGACGAAGGATCCAGATGCAGGGCATAGTTAGCTACATATTCATAGTAGCAAGTGTAGCAAGTGTAGCAAGTCAGGTATGTAGGCGAGTTAGGTCTCCATCCAGCTGCAACCCGAACGGGGAGACTCGTTTGATCCAACCAGAGATCAGTCCGTCGTTCGTGAGATCCATGGCGCGGCCGACGATCCTAGTGTCCGCATATGGCGTAGCCCTATGCTTTCCAAGTGCCAAGGTACGATAGAGGCGACGACAAGGCCGGCAAGTGCAGGAACCGCAGACCACGGCACGTGGTTGTACGCTGCTGTAGAAGACAGCGTTTGAGGTGAACTAGGAGACTTCCACGATGGTGAATTGTGAATGGGCAACGCCCCCGGTATCTGGCAGAGTGGCATCGTTCCATAATACAGTAAGACTGGCCCTGGCCCATAGGACTGAGGAGATAAACGGGTCGGCCGGGGCTGATCAACGTGGCACGACGGGGAGCGAGAACCAGGGTCGGCTCGTTAATTGGACGTCGAATCTCTCGGCATGCAGCACATCTCGCCCCCAGACCCGCCATCGCGACTTTCATTGGTAGCGGCACGCTTACACGACTTCTCCACCGCACTATGTCTGTGTGTGGATGATGTACCGAGTACGGAGTAGTAGTTTGCGTGCTGTTCTATTTGTGGTGTCCGTTACATATTGCACAATATATACTTCGTAACACCAGTAAGACCTAGATAAAGTGAATACCTCCTATACAACTGAGGGCTCGAGTGGTGTCCCGAATTCCGTCGTCACCGAGCCAGAGCCTACCTCAGTATGTGTTTGCATACCTACCCCATTACACTGGAATTGCGTAGCACGAGAACACGAGTCAAGCATGTAGCACCCCGAATATGCAATGCATGTAGCCACCGCGCATTGCTCAGGCAGAATCCCAGACCGAGCTGAATGTGCAAGTGCAAGTATGTACGGAGTAGGCTTCTTTCTGCATAGGCTGAGCCCAAGTAATCAGAAATCCCAGCAAGCCGCCGAAACACCTCGTGGCCTGACCTTTAAGACAGCAAATATAACATGCATGGGGCTGCGTTTCAACCGAAGTTCGCTTCCGCTCGAATGGGATGATTCGCTTCATGGGGGCATGGTTTGGAGTTTCCTTCTGGAAGCTTTCATCTCAACAACCGCTGCATGGGAGCAATTACCGTGGGATCCGAAAACCCGAAGACGCACAACTGGGACGATGGTTTTGATCCTCAATCATTGGTGGTGATGAACCATCTCGCGTGAGAACGCGCATTCATCTTGAAGTACGTGCAAAGGACACGAACGAGTCGGTTGATTTCAAAGCAGAACGCCTCAATACAACTTGCGCCTCAGCTGGCCTACCTGTGCATCGTATGCATGCATGCATTGCGGCCATTTTAGCCTCTAGGTACTCGTAGGTATGTAAGATTTTGACATGAATGCCAATGCCAATGCCAATGCCTCGAGGATCAATCAGCCCGCAGCGGTCAGCTTCAGGCGTGTTGCATTATGACGAGGGGGTTGTTACAATGAAGGATCCGGGGGCGGCGTGGGAAGAGGATCAAGAATTGGGACGAAATATTGGGATGGACAGACTTCCACTATGTACCCACCCACAGTAGCAGTCGAGCAGTCACCTCTCGTGCCTTTTTTCGTCGTCGCATCTTGCTTTCTGCTTCGGCTTGCGCTCGGCCCTGCCATGGCCCGAATTAACCTCGCGGCGGGCTATCGGAACGACTGCACCTTATACAGCGGGGCCCAAGCATGAGGTTCTGTTGACCATGATCTCCCAAAGCCACATGGCAATGGGGTGGCATGGGTGTTTCTCCGCAAACTGCTTTTAGTACCGGACCGGCCGTCAAAGCGTTGCTATTAAGCCGAAGCATATTGAACATGATGAAGTCATCTGTGTGTCGAGGATATTCTATGAGAAAATAGCAACGTGTTCTAGCGGTGATCTACCTACGAGTAGTAGGCGAGCTAGGCCACACGCGCACGTGACAAGCTCCTATTCGAGCACTATCAGGAGTCAGGGGCCCTAAATTCTTTAGCAGAATTCCGATCCGACGGGTTGGTGGCCTTTCGCTTCATTCAAGGTCTGATGCGATCAATAATAGCTGGGAGATATTGGACTACATTGCCCTTCCAGCTACTTAACGCACAGAGATCTACTCATTCGAACGTCATGGTTGCTTACAGCCAAGTCCAAGCCTCCAATGCACTGATAAACGATGCGACAACCCCGCATGTCGCGTGCTTCGTGGGCGGCACCTCCGGGATTGGAAATTACACGGCGCGGGCCCTAGTCGCCACCGGCGCGAGCGTGAGAGTATACGTCGTCGGGCGCGCAAGTGCCGAACTGCGGACAAGCGTCTTCATCGAAGAGTTGCAGGCCATAAACCCCAAAGCCGAACTCATTTGGATCGCAGGGGAAGTTTCTCTGCTCGCAGAGGTCACGAGGGTGTGCGGCATTATCAGGGAGAGAGAATCACGCGTCGATTTGCTTTTCCTCACGACGGGTTACGCACCCGTGGGCGCGCGCGAGGAAACCGCCGAGGGGCTGGAGATCACCCAGGTTCTGGAGTACTACTCGCGGATGCTGTTCATCCAGCAACTCCTGCCTCTACTCTGCGATGCTGAGAGCCCCAGAGTGATTAGCGTCCTGGGCGGCGGGATGGAGAGTGCCTCAGGCATCGTCTTGGACGATATGGAGTTGCGGAAACCGGGGAATTACGGCTCGTACAATGGTCAGATGCACTGCATTGGACTGAACACCATCTTCATGGATAGGCTGGCCCGGGATAATCCTCAAGTAACCTTTATTCATTCTCACCCTGGTTGGTGTAACACGTTAGTCCCCCGGATTCAACTTCTAAACGCAACTTTCAGAGATATCCTTCTCCTCGAGGGTAACCGGTGTGGCGCAAGGGCAAGGAGAAGTCTTAACCTTTATTCGTCTTATCGGAGAAACCATTACTGACTCCAGCGAACTGTAGGGGAAACGTGAAACGAGGATATGAACAAGGCTCGAAATGGGATTGGTTTGTCTGGCTCTTCCTCGAGCGGCTTATTGACTACTTCGGCTTCAGCCACGAGGAGTCCGGGCAACGGTACCTGTTTCAATGTACCAGCGCCGCGTATGGGGGTCACGGAACTCCCTGGAACGGCCCGATGGGTCTCAATACTAATAATGAACCGTCGAATGGGTTATTCCTGGTTGGCTATAAATGCGACTGCAAATCAAACACGAATGTCATGTCTGCGCTTCGGGAAAAGGCCCAGGACAAGGTATGGGATCATGCGCAAAAGGTCTTCGGACCTTATTTGCAGTCATAGGGCTTTGGCCCGATACTTGACGTTTTCACCATGAAGAAGAAGATCATCTAAACGTGCTCGGGATAGTATGAGCACTGCATATGTGAAGGACATTGTGTGGTGTTCAGAACCCTCGCGCTATTGCCGCCAATACCCCATAATTGGTGTGAATAGGCGAGATCTTCCCCCAGATGAAGAGGAGATGCATTTCGTTGATATTGTATATATCCCGAATTTCGAATCGTTCCATCCTCCAAGAACAATAATTGGTAATTTTTCGTTCAATCGTTTTATATAAGAATGAAGCTTCATTAGGTAGTTCAAAACTTGGTCTCCGGCTTTCGATCCTATTGGCTAAGACTGATGCGAAAGGCCTGGCCGGACCCCGGACAGCACTGCATTTTTAGCCCCAGGGAAGGCCTCTCGATCCCAGACAGTCGAATCTGAAGTTCTATTGCCCCGGAGTCTATATTGACAACATAGAATGCGGGTTCGCTTGCGATCAATAAAATAGTTCTTGTTTCAATAGTCCGCGGGTTTGGGATCAATTACGAACCCATCAGGTTAAGTATTGCTTATGAACTAAGTGTTGGTGAGTACGTTCATACAGCACCGAGTGGTGTGCCCATGCATGCGGTGATAGAAATGGCACAAAACACCCTAATCAGGCTAAATACGACGTACTCATGAACAGCGCAAAGTCACGCACTTTCACGGCGACAACTCCCACATGAAAGCCGATTTGCGGAGGTATAAACTATGTACTATGCTTCTAGACCACAGGTAGCTCTCTTATACATGCGGGCAACTCGATGAGTGGTGGAAGAATAGCGAGATATCATAATTATTATTGTATCGGCATCACTATGAGGATTGAGCGGGCATTAATCTTGTAGCTGTCATTCTAGCGCGAAAGGATGTCTCTCTAGGACACCAATTCATCCATCTTCCATGATAGCAAAACGGATGCGTTGCTAGACCCTCAAAGTCTCACAAGATGGCATACAAACTTTCCTTCGCCCTGCTCGCAGGAAGCGCTTGGGCACGTGATTTCCCAAATTGCCAATCTGGACCGGTAATCAAAGCTATGTCGAACTTTTGGATCTTGAGCTGATCAGGGGAAGCTTGCATCGAATCAAGTATGTAACGCGACGCTGGATCCGTGGTCGCGAGCAGCTGCGGTATGATTCATGAATTTGTCCACACGCTGTGGCGACCATATCGGGCTGACCAGATCGTGATATAATTAGCTTGTCGCAGCGTTTACGACGAGCGAGAAAATTTCCAACAGCCAGGATAACTCTCCTGGTGTCTCGCGGATCGGCCTGCCATCCTAGTGAGCGACCCTCTAAACGATTTCCCTGGCTTGGGTAACCCCCATAGCACTTTAGATATCATCTTTAGGATGTGAAAAAGCTGGGAAGCGTGTGACGCTCATATGGCGTTTGACTTCAAGAGACGATTACTGAATCAAAGTGTTGCAGCGAGTGGTGGAATGAAGCTTTGCACGGCGTAGCGAACTCCAGGGGAGTCCAATTTGCACGATCCGGAGATTTCAGCTATGCGACGTCATTCCCACAGCCCATCACGATGGGCGCGGCCTTCGACATGCCCCTGATCGCCTCCGTGTCCAATGTCACGTCGACCGAGGCCAGAGCCTTCAGCAACGCTGGGCGTGCCGGCTTGAACTTCTGGACGCCAAACATCAACCCCTTCCGAGACCCTCGTTGGGGCAGAGGGCAGGAGGTCCCCTCTGAAGATGCGTATCATATGTCCCAGTATGTTATGCAGCTCATCCCAGGGCTGCAGGGCGGGCTCACGGCGGATCCGTACTACAAGCTCGCTGCCACATGTAAGCACTATGCTGGCTACGATATGGAGAACTGGAAGGGCAATCTGCGGTACGGATTCGATGCAAAAATCTCGATGCAGGATCTGCAGGATTATTACCTTCAGCCGTTCCGCGCCTGCGTTCGCGACGCCAATGGCCAATCCATCATGTGCAGCTATAATGCCGTCAACGGAGTGCCGACCTGTGCAGACCCGTGGCTGCTGCAGAGCGTTCTCCGAGAACACTACGGCTTCGGCGGAGATCGATGGGTTACGGGAGACTGTGGCGCTTTGAACAACGTGTGGAATGATCACCATTACGGATCGAGTGCGGCTAATGCCGCCGCCACCGCGCTCAATGCTGGCACGGATCTGGACTGCGGGGATTTCTGGCCGCGGAATCTGCAAAGCGCCTACAACTCGAGGATGATCAACGATACTGTGCTTGACCGATCGTTGGTCCGTCGTTATGCTAACATGGTACGACTAGGCTGGTTTGATGCGCCGGCTAAACAACCATATCGACAGCTCGCTTGGGCCGATGTTGCGATCCCAGATGCTAAGGCGCTGGCATTGCGAGCTGCGCAGGAAGGGCTGGTATTGCTGAAGAACGAAGGTGCAGGTAAACTGCCGCTTGCAAATGCCACAGTGAAGCGCGTAGCCGTCGTAGGCCCTCTCGCAACCGCAACGACCCAGCTGCAGGGTAACTATTTCGGTACGGCCCAGAGCGTATCCTCGGTAGTCAACGCTTTCAAAGTGGCCGGGTATGAAGTCACGACTACGCAAGGTTGCGGTATCACAGGGACCTCAACATCTGGCTTCGCGGCAGCCGTGAATATGGCGAAGAGCGCAGATGCGACAATCTTCGTTGGCGGCATAGACAACAGTATCGAGTCAGAGGGCAGGGATCGAGAGCAAATCACCTGGACTGGCGCTCAGCTATCTTTGATCCAACAGCTGGCGACTGCGACGGGCGACAAACCGTTTGTTGTTGTTCAGATGGGCACCATGGTTGATAGCTCTGCGCTTGTGTCGGAGAAGAACGTCAACGCCCTGCTGTGGGCGGGCTATCCAGGCCAAGATGGAGGCAATGCCGTCGTCAGTGTGTTGACCGGAGCTACAGCGCCGGCGGGAAGATTGCCTGTGACTCAGTATCCCAGTGACTACGTCAATCAGGTCCCAATGACGAACATGAACCTGCAGTCTGGGAGTGGAAACCCGGGGTATGTGTCGACCTGCTTCTTTTCTTTTACCGCAGCAAAGGGTCTTTCCCGAACGATGATACAGGTGATCGAGCCTTTGGCATGCGTGCTAATAAACGTTTAGGCGCACATACAAATGGTACACCAAGACGCCGGTCTTCCCATACGGCCATGGACTGCATTACACAACATTCAACGTCTCTATATCACCGGATCTTCCGGCGACATTCGCAACGACAGACCTGGTCGGCAGCGAAGATTCCGAAGATGGCCCGCTAGACCTTCTGCCGCTTACGTCAGTGCCGGTGTCTGTGACAAATACGGGAAACGTCACTTCCGACTACGTAGTTCTTGGGTTCCTGAAGGGCGAATATGGCCCTTCCCCATATCTCATTAAGAGTCTGGTAGCTTTCACGCGACTACACGGCATCAAACCCGGTGATACTGCGACCGGATCGCTTGATATCAAGCTGGGAAGCGTCGCGCGTAGTGACGGGGATGGTGCTTTGACGTTATGGCCTGCCAAATACAAGCTGGTGCTGGATAATGACGATCGCGCGAGCTGGGATTTCGAGATCGCGGGCGACGCTGCAGTGTTAGACAAGCTGCCACCTAAGAAGTAGAGTAGCATTGACACGCATGGCTACCAGCTGATGTGTCATCAGTAAATGCAAGTGATCGATTTTTATACTCGAGTACAATAGATGGTGATATACAGTGCACGCTTTACAATAATACCTCGTCAACTAGCGTACAAGACGCTTCATTTGCTCATTGGGTGCTGCTTCTCAGATGCATTTGCAAAATCTGTACGGCAAAGACGATAGTCATCAGCCTGCTCCCAATTCTCATTTCCAACACAGGGATGACACCAGAGTAAATCATCCGGGTCAACCGCCCTTTTGATGCGCAATAAACGTTTGTAGTTCTCTCCCCAAAACGCATGTTGCCAATCCGGCTCGTTTGGATTGTTCTATTGATTATCAGCTGACGCTTTCAGGTGTATCTTGTTTGGAGTGGTTATCTACCTCGTTCACGTAAGCTCCCATATGGGGGGCTAGCTTCCGCAAAGGCTCGGTCATCTGGTTAACGCGGACCAGGGCTTCGGCTTTCGCGGTAGCATTGAGGGGCTGGAAGACAACATGATTGACTGCGATTTCAACATTAGCCGCAAGGAACAGACGTGGAAAATCTGGGGTGCATACCGGTATGGGCGATTGTCTTTCTCCAATTGGGATTAACGGACGTGCTACCGCCTCTTGGCTTCGCATCCCGCACACCTTTGCCGGCGACGAGATACGCCGCGCCGTCATATACTTTAAAGGCCTCGCCCAGCACAGAACTCGATGCTGCAAGGGCCTCATTGTCGAGAAGTCGTGACCCCACGTATCCGTCGTAGCCCGCCGTGGCTTGGTCGTACCATACGCTGAACCAGGCGTTGAAGGATGGATAAGGCATCATGGAGAAGGTGACGATCGCGTCGGGCCATGTAGCGTTTACGTGCGCGACAATGGGTTCCCAGATTTTCGACATGTCATTGATATCCTGCGTGTGCAAAAGCTGTGATGGAAAATGTTAGATACTGCCATATATCACAACGTATTGGATCGATGAGCCTGTACAGATAGACTATCGGGATAGTTCTTCAAGAAACACGTACCATGTACTCGCCAGCCATTCCAGCAAAACTTCCATTTAAAGGTCTGCCATCGGCGCCAGTCATGTTGACATTGGTGGGGTACGTAATGTAGCCAGACACGTCCTTAGATGCAAGATAGGACAGTGATGACACAAAATAACCCACCATGTCCCAAGTCCAAGATGAACTGGGTTCCGGGCTGAGGATGGTAATGACTCCTGCTACTAGTTTTGGTGTTGGGTGCGTGGCGAGGGTCACAGAGGTCATGACACCAAAGGTCGAACCACCTCCCTGTGTAGCGATTATCAGTTAGGGTAATATGAGAAGCAAAGTACCAGGAGCAGATCAACTTACACCGCGCATGGCCCAGAACAAATCATCGTTCTGGCATTCATTCGCAGTGACGATGTCGCCAGTTGGCGTGACGACTTCCATCTCCAACACATGATCTGCGCCCATTCCAAAGCCGGGGCTGAGAATCGAGTGACCTCCACCGGTGATGTAGCCGCCGACGCTCACTGATCTTGAATTGCCTCCTACCACGGTCCGTCCGATTTTGTCCAGTTCCATTTGAAGAGGACCAAGCTGAGAACCGCCGCCGACAGTTACTGCAGGCGTGTCGATCGTGAAGTTACAGCCTTTCGGTTTGAAGGAGTCGTCATGTATCTTGTGGCTTTGCATGTGATGTACCCATATGGACAAAGCCCCTGGCGCCTGCGAGCGGCCCTGAAAATCGTGACCGGAGCTCTTCACTACGATACGAACGTTGTTTTTCCATGCTAGTATGATTAGTCCATGAAATGTAGTCATTGCTTCTTCAAGAGCTCACCGAAGTCCAAGCTAAGCTTAACATCATTTGCAGTCGTGGCATTGACGACATAGGCTGGGTATCCCGCGCCACTGCACGGAGCATCCGGGTCGGGCAAGCATGTATCATTGTTGTAATGCTGCCACATGTTCGAAACGGGGTCGCCTTGGTGAAAGCCGTACGTGCTCCAGCCTGCGGTGACGGCGGCGCATTTGTCGGCACTGTCGAAAATGAGCACTGGGTTATGACTGGTAATGTGAGAGGAATCTAGACACTCACTCGAAAGCGGACTGTCCGCGACGGCAGACAGCACCCGGAGGACTTGGGTTGTTCAGTTTTCCCCCAAGAGACTGATTGAACTGAATCCAGCTCTCCACAGGTGGCCACTTGTACGTAGTGATGTTAGTGCAAGTTTCTACTTTTTGATGAAAGGTGGTTATGATCAAATTACTTACGCTGGTATCGCCGGGGAAGGATCTGCATGCTTCATCTTTCCTTGGAGAAGCTGAGGCAGCATCGCCAATCGCCAGCAGAGAGATGAGTATGGAACGACAAGTGAAGACTCTCATAATGTCAGCGTGAACCGATTCGATTGTTTGAAAACAAAGTGCTTACCTTCAGAGTCAAATTAGAGAGCAGAGCCTGCTCATATATAGTCGATCAAATCCAGTCAGTCCACGCAATTATATAACGAGATAATCTATAGGGCTGAGAGTCCCATAACGTTCAATAATCTGGTCCGGTAATTCAAGCTGAGTTCCCCTGTCGCTCGGTTTCGGAATCGATATCGTATGTCGGTTTAATGGGGGTACGTTTTGATGCACGTGGATTGTTACAAGCATGCCATACTATAATAAGGCTTCAAAAGGTATAGTTCCGGAGGGCTTTTTGTGCCCAATGTGGTGAGGAGAGGCTTCATGCGCTACCCATACTAGCCAGATTGCTTCGTACAAATTCATAGAATGTGCCTTTATGGCCCATGATGAAAGCCGGAATGTGGGCTTCAGGGCCAATGCTACACATGTCGCCATCGGGTCTCCATCTGGCAACTTCGGGTTCCTCGCGTTCCACAGTTGCGAAAGATGCGCAGCCAGAGTCAGCAAGGAGATAATTTCAAACTGGGATTTCACGAGCTTAGCTCCTTTAAGCGTCTCTAGTAGCATGATATGAAGTCTCGTAGTCTCATACCAGCTTTTTAATGCCTGCGTTCAGACTAGGAGCTTTGGTCAATACTGTGCTGAAGTCTGCGTTCAAAATGCGTGCGATTGGGATTCCAGATTGATTCTACTGTACTCAGGCTATAATTCTTTGAATGATAATATTGAGCTCCGTTGTTCGGCAAATAAGCACGGCGTATCAGACGTCAGCTCGCATAGGTGAAGGTCCGGGCCTACCTCCAACTTCTGGTGAGAGAAATATATTTTCTGGGCATGAAACTTGATCTAAATGATGTTTGACGCTTGAAGCGCACCCTGCCTGCTGATCATTCCCACGAGTTGAGGTCAACTCTCGCTTCGCGATGATGCTGTCGAATCCGTCTCGCTGCAACTTGGACCCTGGCCGAATGGTAAGTGGCTACCCCGGTCTTGACAGATCCCCACACAACGCTTTGTGTTCAATGGATCTTCCATGCACAATTGGACAGATAAATAGAGATTTTTCTCGCCGTATACGATAGATCGAACGATCATGATCATTCGAACTCGATGCAATGCCAATCAAGATATGAAGAAGCTAGAGAGCTCGAGGGCAAAGCACTATTATCGGGTTCCTAGGGCCCGGAACTGGAGTCATCTACCCTAGTCACCCCGCGGGTGGTGGGCCTTGGCACATCCAGCATCGCAATTGGTATGTTCCTCAGGTAGGTAGACTCGGTGCCTGCTTTTGATTTCAATATTCCATTTATACTAAATGAACAGTTTTTTGGAGAGTTAAAGATTCTTTCTTTCTCTTTTTTTGTTGCGCAGTGGTACATCCAACACCTGCCGCTAGTCCATGGATCGCAGCTGGTTTTAGCGGCTATGTCGAGCCAAGATTCGCTCTTGGACGCCGACCCTTTGTACCTAAAGGGAACATGTGCTAAATGGAACATGCGTCATGGGTCAAAACAGAGATTTTGATAACGCAGAACTCACATCGACACAACCCACGTCGCGATAAATTAGACAGCGTCATGTGATGATGCCGATCCCGTTACTAATTATTGGCAAGGGAAGGCGCGTAGTTACAGCACATCTTGCTGACACCTCCATCATATTATGAAAAGTGAACAGATGCTGGACTCTCTGCAAGCCTTTCCCCTTTCTTTCCATCCTTCACTCACGCGTCGACGGTTGCGATACGCTGACGGCTGCCTAAACTGAATTGAGCTGAACATGCTAGAGAAGATCTGAAGTATACCTGACTGGGCGGCTGACGCTATGAGTTTCACATATAGCTTTTGTTGTGATTTTATCAGTTACTAATTCATTTGCATCAAGAAAGGAAGCGTGAGCCTGCTGTATACCTAGGTACCTAGTGTGCTGTTGTGCGATTATGTACGTGAGTATACTTCAGTAGTGCGCACAATCACGGGTGGGCGGCATCAAATAGGGGCAGATACCACAGCCTTGGGAATTAGTGTGACAGCAAAAGAGGAATTTTTTTGTGCGAAGATCCCATATCTTCTTGAGGGGACTTGTATAGTTGTTTAATCCTTATCAAGACGTCTGGCGTGAGACGCTTGCCCTTTCCTTGCACACAGTTATAGGTACATATTGGAATCGATAGTATATACACAGTTTTTAAGGGGACATGTATGCCTCCTTTATTAACCCTCTCTTACCTTAGGTATATTATTGTGGACCGAACTGTGATATTTGGGTCTGGACGATAGGGCAACATTGATGGGGCTGCCAAGACTGCTAGTCTAAGACTCTAGCTACCTAGATTTGGGACGCTCATTTTGTTTTCGCGTTGCCGAATGTAAGGCGCAGCCAACATCGTCATGCATGACAAAAAAAGAGCCTACTAGGTAGTATCGCCAGCAATGCTGATCATGATCAACCCAGTAGTAGCGGAATCGCTAGTACCAAAGATGGAAACTGATCCTACTGTCCCCCCGCGGAGAAGGTGCAAGGAATTGGGGGGTGGACAATATCATACGGTATGATCGTAGATGCTAGGAGGTGCATCTTACGGGTCTTGGAAAAATACTAAATGGTGGCAAGATGAAGCATACTGCAGCGGGTGAGACGGGGCTTTTATGCTAAACATATAGTGTTGCAATTTAATATGAACTATGCCTGTGAGCTAAGATGTATTTGTTTACTTGATATGGTTTCATTACCAGTAGGTGATAAGTTTGTACGAAAGCAAGGAACTAGTATGATGTGCGCCTCGGGGCCAGAGCCGGAAGAGGTACGTCGAGTGATTATAGAATAGAATCGCATGCCTGAAGTCTTTGAAAAGCCACGGTGATCTTTGGTAGTTCTTCGGCTTTAATTTCAACATCCATTCGGCCGCCAGCCTCCTCGAATTCGTCCACATAAATGTCAATCTACTTTTTTCCATGGCAATACTATTTTGCCCTTGTCTGTATTTCCGCCTACTGGACGCTACATAAGATACAAGGTAGTCGATGAGCCTACCTGATGTTCCAATTCCTCCCACGCCGCATCTTTCGTTTCGGCGTGTGGAACAATGAGATTCTCTGCTACCACTACAAAGCCATTCGCTTGATATAGAGGTTTTCCCACCAAGCCAGCGTCTAGGAATATCTCTACGCCCATTTCATCAGCTTTCTTTATACCCCATAAGAGAAGCTGCTGAGCTATTCCTCTCCGGCGATGCTTAGGGGCAGTAAACATAATGGCGAGATCTCTTTTATATGTTCAGCTTCAAGATCGATAGCCTGTTTTGCTTGATCTACTTACAGATGTGTGGTCTCTGACCCATTGCGGTGCGTGGGGCGGAAAATTGCGCCAGAAAGCTCTGCAAATCGTCGAGAGCCGTTGTCCGGGAACCAGGAGACAGAGAAGTCGTGCTGATGGGTGAAAGGATTGCTCGAATGCACCATCCAAAGCGCAGCCCCAACGATCTCCTTCGTATCGGTATCGACGGCTTTGAACCAATGACTACACGGGTCCATCGCGTGCGACGTGGCAAGTCTTGCGGCTCTTTCAGTGATGCGTGCAGCTTCATCGCCTTGGCTTAGAGGGGCCAAAAAGACCTGGGCGCCACCTTGAGGCGGGTCATCAAATGCTTCGATCAAGTGCTCTGCTATAGTTGGAAAGTCTGTTCCGGCATCTACCTCGCGAATTTCGAATGGCATATTTGTTGTGAGCGTGGATATTATGAGACTAAGGGGTTTTATCATCAAGTGAAGCAGAAGTCACGAACAAGGTTAGTGAGGAGTGTTGAAGGCAGACAAAGAAGAGTAGTTGATAGTCTTTGCTACAAAATTGTATCCGAATGCGCAGCGCAGATGGTGAGGGGAAGCTGCTGTCTAGATGATGATAGGAGACACTCGGAAGTACCGGTCACCCTTGTGCTACCGTCATCATGGGCGGGTCCATCAAGTCTTATCCCCGCGAGTCACTCTCCGCTTTGAGGTTTTTAACTCCCGTGTACAATGTGGCAGAGGCTGTCGATTCTTTCCTTGCGCCTAGATTTGGCCAAGAACAATCCTCAAGATGGACATCGCTAAGACTTCTCACTTCTAGAAGTCCAGTAAATGACGTTTGTCATTGCCAAGGAGAGTAAGTCTCCTTTTGCTATCTATGGTTAAGGGGCTAGTATATATTTCCCATATCCCGTGATCGAAATTTATTCCATACCGAATCGGTGCAAACCCGTGACACGCGCGCAATATCGTCCTTATTGGCAAATCGTTTTCCGAATAAGCCAGAACGTTCAGAATTGCCTGTGCTTAGCATTCATAACCGCTGAGACACGCGATCCCAGCCTGCCAGTCAGATGACATGCGCGGTGAGCGAAAGACCTGCGTCGATGAGGAGTGAAGCGCCGTTGACATAACTTGCCGAAGGGCTGCACAGGAAGAGAATGCAGTCAGCCACCTCTTCAGGGTTGGCGGCACGCCCGAGGGGAGAGGCAGTCTTGATGAGCTGACCCAGACTTGGTACACGCACAAGGCTGGCCTGCATCATCGCGGTGTCTGTCCAAGAGGGGCAAACCGAGTTCACTCTGACGTGGAACTGCGCACAATCTAGGGCTATTGATAAAGATTGGTGTCAGCTACAGATGTGCCGCGACACTGTTCATGATCTCGATGACAGGTGCAACTCACCGGCGGACTTTGTAACACCAACAACTGCATGTTTTGAGGTGGTGTACGGCATCATACCTGGCACTGCGATGAAGGAGTTCACAGAGGCAAGATTAACAATAGAGCCACGCCCTAGAGTACGACTCCCGTGTCTACTACTGACGTATGTCAGCGGTTCCTGTTTGGACATGGCTCTAGCAACCTCACGATTGCACAGCACTAAAAGTCTGTGATCAGTACCTAGCTCATCAACTCAGAAGACCAACGAGGATCTGGCCCTTCCCGTTGGCAGTCAGTGGTGGCTTACTTGTTCCTCGAACATTGATATCCATGATCTTTGAGAAGAAGTCGGCCTTGAGATTCAGCATAACGGCGCCAGAGGTATTCCCGATCTATTCTGTCGGTTAATCAACGAAACAATGAATACACATCTCACTTTCACCATTTCCACTCACCCCTGCACTGTTGACACTATAATCGATCCGTCCGAATTCCTTGATGGTAGTGTCAACCATCTTTTGGACGCTCTCTTCATTGCAGATATCGACATGAATTGAAATACACCGATAATTAGGGTTGGTGGCATAGCGTCTACTCTCCTTGGCGGATTCCTGAGCACCATGTTCATTGATGTCGGCAAAAGCAACACCATCTACTGCAGCTTCAGCAAACGCAAACGCGGTTTCTCTGCCAATACCACTAGCAGCCTATTTGAATAAAGGGTTAGCATCTATTCTATGGAAAACAACGGGGGGGGAGGGGTTTTATTCACTCCTGTAATAAGAGCTATGCCACTTCCAAGTATAATCTTGGACGCCATCTTTGCTGGAGTTGCGAAAGCTTTCTGGAGAAAATGAGAAAACATATGTTGGTTGAGTGAAGTAGGACCTCTGTCCATACAGAAGCAGTGGCCATGGCTAGGTGAAATGACTGGCAATACTGCAGCCAACATGCATTGTTACCCGTCCATCAGCCCCCAATGACATCGTACGGCGGCCAACAATAAAGCGCTTTCGAGAATTGGCCTAACAATCATTATGTACCTTGGTGGTAGCCCCGCATCTTGATAGCGATTACGGTCGAGTGATGTAACACACTCAGTTCGTATATGCTACTGATAAAAATTGAAACATTTACTTCACTGAGCAGAGCAATGTTTGCGAAATTGGCTGCGACGTCTCGGTATGGACGAGATGTGATATAGTTACACAGAAACTGTCGTTGAACAGAACTGCTGACTGCAGCTCTATGAGTCAAAGTATAAAACTTTGTCGACTCAAAAAGTTGACCGCATGTAGTCGATTAGAATCATACGGAACCGTGGCATAACCCCATTTTGAGAGAACTGTGATCGTAAGATGAGTCAACTGCAAGGCTATGAGTTGGATACATGATGAGATAGACTTGAATAGCGTTATAGGGTCTGCAATTTCCTTCCAGCTTGATATTAAGTGCTTGCTGACGCACAGAGGACTAGAAGGCAAAAGTCACATAACGCCAGAAAACCTATGAGACAAGTTGCAGATTCCCAAATCGCAACACACCTTAGTGTATACCAGGATACATCCTCCGGAGTATCCTCGGGTCCATGGGAATAGTCAGGTAGGTGCGCATTTCCTTGAGTGTCCTCAGTACTAGAACCCATCCGTCTGACCCAAAGTGCGGCGTGAGCCCGCACGGGGTAGGGAGGAGGATCACGGACACGCATTGCCCATGCATAATAATCAATAGCATCGAGATAGCAACTGTCAGCCTGAAGGGATGTGTTTGACATTGACAGTCTCCTGGGAAGATGGCAACAGCGAGAGTCCAAACCATAGTAGTTTCTCAAAGAGTAATTGAACCTATACTCCAAATCCAGCAGAATGCTAACCGAATCATAATTTTCCATGATCAAAAATGAGCAACACGACATTCCCATCGCACAATAAGGAGATTCCGCCTCTCTACACTCTGCATAACTCCAACATCCTTTTATGTAGGCTGTGCTACTCTGCAGAGGTTACCACAACCCGAAGAAGTGTTCTGATGTGAATCAATGATGCGGATGGAAATATGTGCCGAATATTTGATACTGGCTCAGAAACATGAGTGATTAGCAGAAGTTATCACGTCCAATTTACAATTTGCAGATTCAATAAGACTGTCAGAAATACCAACCAATCCTGAGGCTCCCGACGATGAGCGTCATAACAACACAGGCTAGGCAGACCTCTGGTGTCCGCACCATTTCCGCACGTACACGTTAAATGAAGCTATACACATGAGGTGGCATATATCGTCTAGTTTCCCATGCCGTGCCCGGGCGCGTATCTGGCCAGTGTCTGTGACTTATAGGTAAGATTTCGCCTGCATACCTCAACATGTGGACAGTCTTGGCGTCTACGGCACTTGCATTCGCCATCGAATAGATGAATATTGCTGATCGTATGGAGCAAGGCTCCTCAGCAGCAACCCAACTGTGCCTTCGGAAATTTGCCGCCCCGAAAAAGCGCCATATGCAGCAGCCTATTGCGTGACCGACGTATACAACCATGCCGCGGATAAAAGTAATTTAATCAAGACTACAGCCCCTGATTCGTCCGTGGACTATACCTTGTATTTCAAGATCCTGAGTTGGGATATGCAACCAAATACGGTCTTCCTCAGTGAGTGTGGCATGTGTGCCTAGACTGTTGTGTTATGGATACGTCGGCCAACCTTGGAATTCATGGCGCCTACATGAAAAATATACTTAAACAGTCGACGCGACACAGAGCCGAGCTCGACTGCCTCTCTTTCTTCAACCCTTTTGCCGCCACACAAGTCAGCCCTCAACATGAAGTCGTTTCTCGCCGCCGTGGCGCTCATTGCGCCAGTGCAAGCAGGTCTTCGCTTCGCATGCTCCTCGCTCACCATCCAGCGTCTGGACCCCGTCGTCGAGCCCGGTCAGTCACCGTCAGCTCATGTCCACCACATTGTCGGAGGAAATGCCTTCAACGCCACCATGACCGGCGATGTTGGTGAGCGGGGCACATGTACGACTTGTGAGATGTCAGAGTACGTGTCTCTGAAATTCAAATGTGTTGTCAATCTTGGCCCGTTTCTAACTTCGTTGCTAAAGGGATTTCTCCAACTACTGGACCGCCGTTCTTTACTTCAAGCACCCTACAAATGGCTCCTACCATCGCGTGCCCGTCAAGGCCAACGCAGCCCTCGCTCCCGGCACCACCGGCGGAATGACCGTCTACTACACTCAGTAAGTTGATTCTAGGCATCGGGTTACGACTGCTGTAGAATGGAGCGTCAAAAGAAATGCGCAATTGTTCTGACCTGTGTAAAGGCACGACTTCAGCACGGATGGATTGAACCAGCAGTACATCACGGCCTTCCCAGCTGTAAGTTACCTTGCTCTTGTCCCTTCGCTGAGTGTCTAGCTAATCACTATCCTAGGGTTTCCGCATGACTGTCGGATCCCCGACAACCAGCACACTCCAGGAGGCCCAAAAGCACGTCGGCCTGAGATACAACTGTCTCCAGAGTCTTCTCAACCGAGGACCTGAGATGGCCGACTTCCCCCAACGTCCCTGCCCCGCTGGGTATGTCACCTTAGCATCTCGAAATACTTGAGTCTCGTGTGTTTAGAGGAGCGGAATCTGACATGAACTCTTCCAGTATCTTCGCAGTCCACCACTTCCCCGCGTAAGTATATTGTCCAATGAACTCTAGTTGAACACACGACTGACAAAAGCCCCCAGCTGCTGGGATGGAAAGAACCTCGACAGTCCCGACCACCAGTCCCACATGTACAACACGATCAAGTACGACGGCTTCACCAACGCGCCAGCATGCCCGGCCTCGCACCCAGTCCGCATGCCCCAGCTGACGTACGAGACCGTCTGGGACACGACCAAGTTCAACAGCCTGTGGCCGTCGGGAACACCCAACCCCTTCGTCTGGAGTTTCGAGGGATCGAGCGGCTAGTGAGTGACTCGCGACCCATGTTTCAAGAAAGTACGAATGACTGACATAATCTAGCGGCACCCACGCTGATTACATGTTCGGCTGGAAGGGAGACGCTCTTCAGCGCGCCATGAACAAGTCCGAATGCTTCTACGATGGCTGCGGCTCCATCAAGAAGCAGCAGATGGCCCAGGCCAACAAGTGCACTGTCAAGGACTTCATCGGCGAGGAGACTGATGGCTGTAAGTTTCCACTTCATAAGCATTGTTTCTTGCAATGTCTGCTGATACTGACATGTCAACAATAGGGCTTGACCAGCTCCCTGGTATGCAGATGTAAAGGATGGAACACCTAGACTGACAATCGTTTTTTCGGAAACCTCGAGTTGCAACCCCTGAGAGCGCGATTCTGTGGGAGCTTCTTACTTCTGTTCGTTATGTGTAGATAGACCTGCAGTGTTTGTCTTAGTCCGCTCGACGGTGTTGCGACTAATTACGCTATTACTCAATTGACACCCCTGATCACCTTCTATGACTGATCGTCGTCTCGCGCAATGATACATTACTCTGAGGTGCGAGTAGGGCAGGGCCCCGGCCTAAGATCGTACTTCACTGTTAAACCATTTCCAAGCTACCCCCGGCCTGAATCTAGTTCATGGAATGTTAATCGCAACATTTAAATATACGTATTTAAGCGACGAAAAGCAGTTAAGATTGATATCAACTGGATTATGTGGTGATTCTTCAAATCTGCTGTGATATGGAGCTGCAGCTCTGTGCCAAGATACCTCCGGTGTACTATGTATATGCAAGTAGAGATTGATTCATGTGCAGATTTCAATATGCACTTGGACTATTAGGCGCTGAATCTCAACAGGGCTATTAAGATGATGAATGGTGCTAAACACTGTAACACAGTCTTCCTTATTATCATTTACATAGTCTCAAAGTTATTATAAAGCTACATGCTTTTCCCGTTAATGGCCTTCGTAGTTTACTAGCATTCCTTTTTCATCCCATCATAATTACTCATAATCATAGCCAGAAGATGGCAAAGCAGGTCACAAGCAGCCAAGCAGCGCCGCACATGCCCGTTATCTTCGACGCCGAGGCCGTGGGGATCGTTGTCGAACCAGGAGTTCCCGTCGTCTCGCCCGGGACTCCTGTCGAGTCAGTAATGCCCGTTGTGAAATCCGGAATGGTCGTCTCCCCAGTCGGTGACGAAGGCGGAGAATCTGGGATGCTGGACGAGGGCGAGGAGTCTGTGGATGAAGGCGGGGAATCTGGGATGCTGGATGACGGGACCAAGGTGGTTTCCGTGGTCTCGGCAGCACTGGTCGTGGTAGCCGTCGCGACCGTCGAGGAAGCTCCGCCCGCTGGCGAAGTGGTGCTAACCAACGTCGTCGTGTCGACGTCTGTTGTCGCTGTGATTGTGGTCTCGATAAGGCCTCCGCCAAGGGTGGGGATGGCGTACGGAGGGTCGAAGAGACCGAATCGCTCGCAGGCACCACACTGGTCATGCAAGTTAGCAACTATTTATCGCACTTTTGAATTGGATATTGAAAGTTGATTAGTGGTACGTACCGGCTTAGCCCAATCTTTGACAGTCTGGGGGGCGAGGAGACTGAAGTCGCAGTGCCCGTCGGGAATTGTCGTCGCGATCACCTCAGGTGCGATGGCCTGGGGGCAATTCGTGTATAAATCATTCAGTGTGAGCTGCCGAGTGACATTCTGCTGAGGGACCATAGTCGAGATTGCATTGAGATCGGCTGCGAACACTTCGCTGGTTCCAGATGGGCCCACTCGGCCGAGTGAGTTGGTGCCGTAGATGGTGTTGATTACCAAGTATACCGATGGGGACGTACTATGGATTTATTAGTTCATGCAAGGACCCAAATCACCAAGTGTTTGGTTGGGTATTGAGAGGGAGAAACCACATACAAGGTATAGTCGAGATTGGTCTCGACAAAGGTCGAGGGGTACGTGTAATCATTGTCAGTCGGCCAGAAGAATAGTCGAACCGTGCCGGCACTTATGCTACAGGTTGTTGGACATTCCGGCTCTGGTACCGTGATAGTTGTTGGTATAGTGGTGGGGATAGTGGTGGGAATAGTTGTAGGTATAATTGTAGGTATGGTGGTAGGTATGGTGGTTGGTACGATAACAGTAGTAACGATAGTTGTTGGCACCACCGTAGGCGTAGGGTAGTACGAGGTATGTTCACGTGTAATGGTCACGGGCACACTGACTGTGGCTGTCTCTGTATCAATTTCCGTTGCTGTTTCCGTGTCTGTCTCTATGTCTGTGACTGTTGCAGTTTCTGTGTCTGTTTCTATATTCGTCTCTGTTGTGGTATCCAAGATGGATGTAGAGAACGAGACAGTGAAGGTAGCGACGACAGTTGTGGGTGTTTCTACAGTTGTAGGCGTTTCAACCGTTGTAGGTATTACCACAGTCGTTGGTATTTCCACTGGTATCTCTACAGTGGTAGGAATTTCTGAAGTGACGATGCTGGTATGCGGCTCATGAACAGTGGGCAGTACGATGACTGTGGTGTTCTCGCCCGGTTCACCATGATGCGGATACTCAGGTATGGCTGCGAAATGTTAGTGTTCGTAGTTCGCTTGATCAAGTCTGTGCCCAAGGTTCACAACTAAGTAACTCACCTCCACCGTCTACGCCGCTGGTACTGAGAGCAAGCAGGCCCACTACGGCCCAAAAGTTACTGGCTGAGGGCATTTTGGTAGTGGCACACGAAACACTCCGATGATTATCTGAACGAGCGTATAATAACGAGTGCGGTGATATTGACAGCAAGACAAAGGATAGCAGGACGGTGATCACTCAGTTTTCAGCAAACCTGGGATTTATTTCTTAAGAACCAACACAGAGAGTGTATACATACTGCGGGAACAGGCTTGGCGCGTCTAACAGTTACCTCCAAGAGAGATTATGTTGTCATGTCAATATTGCCCTCGTTCTATCACACGCAGGCGAGGCAGGCATGCTACCAATCAACACGATCGAGCACCACGACTCCCGGGGCATTTGCACCGGACTCTCCAGCCACTTTCTCGCCCCAGACATGGCTCGACATGGGCCGGGACCAACCAGATGGCGGAGGTTTTACGTGAGAATGTTGTCATATCGGCGATCGTGACGGTCGCTTTCAACGTCGGCAACAATGCCTGCACTTAAGACCCGACAGATATGGGCCAGACAAAGCCTCTCCAACGTGAACTGCAAGGGGCACTTATGTGGGTTGGTGGTAAACAGGATGGCTGATTGGCCAATGCGACCGCATTCGAACCAGGAACACGTTTCCTATGACGTTGGTCGCATCCATCGGGGCCTACGACCGAGCCGGACTATCCACCCTAGCAACCTAGCTCTTTAAGCGATGTTATTGCTACCAGCTGAGGCGGGAGAAGTTGAGCCACCCGAAGGTGGTATTGGCCATTGCCGGCCGCCAGATTGGGATGGACAGAGCAGAAACAGGTTATTTTTGAGCAAGGCGCGAACACCCCGATAGTCCGTACCCGGCTTCATTACCTAACCGATCTCGTCGATGTGAAAGTAATTGCATCTCGATTCCTGCCCCAGATTCCGGGGGAGGAGCTAAAGCTTGACAGACAATCCACTCGTTATGTTTTCGCCACTAAGTCCTTCGCTCCAGATCACGAAGTGTGGTCAAACGGTTTCTAAAGTTGAACCATCTTCATGGAACTACAGACATGGATTGTGGCATAAGAATAAGAGCGGTGCTATGTATCTGGACGTTGATATTCATAGCGTTGAGTCGTGGCGCAAGCAATACTATAAGATCTTCCAATGCCGATGAGGATCAAAAGGCCGTCGTGATCGCTCCCAGTGAATATTTGTAAGTGAACCTTTCGTTCAGGCATGAAGTGATAACTAACAAAACCCCAAATCAGCGAGGGAAACGATGGACCATGGAGCACATGTAAGTCATGCGTGCAACTTAATGTTATCCATTCACATTTCAGGATTAATTTCTAATACGCAGTTTTTCTTCGCGTCGGAGATCCAGAGCAAGATGTCAGAGTGACCGTGTCTACGGCATCTCCAGAGTCGTTCGTGGTGCTGTCGGAATTCGGCTGCTCAGACTCGGTGTTTGAGGATGTGCCTGACGATTGCGCCGTGTCTAGGGGCATGCTCTTCAACCAAAACGACTCCTCTACCTGGCATGAGTTGGGCCAATTCGGCATAAACCAGAATGGAGTTGGCCTTGAGGCGAATCTTGGGTATTCCCAGAGGTCGATCTTCGCCCAAGAGAAGCTTGGCCTAGGGCTTACGGGACCGACTCTTGAGAACCAGACTGTCGCTGGCATCGCGACTGCGGACCCTTTCTATTTGGGGTTGTTTGGTCTCAACAACCAGCCCGTCAACTTCACTTCACTGGGCAACTTCTCGTCACCCTCGTTCCTTACAACTTTGAAAGATAAGGGCATGATTCCGAGCATGAGTTGGAGCTATACTGCGGGTGCCAAGTATCGTGAGTGCTGAGTGCAAACACCCGTCCACGGATGAAAGACTAATTGCTTTCGCGATAGGCCTCAAACAGGTGTATGGCCAATTGATACTATCCGGCTACGATACCTCCCGATTTGAAGAGAATTCAGTTTCCTTCAGCATGGCGGATGACATCACACGCGATCTTGTCGTAGTCCTCCAGTCCATCAGCTACAGTGGCTCGACGTCCGCCACTCTACTTTCCGAATCCATCGACATATTCGTCGACTCGACCGACCCCAACCTGTGGCTGCCCGAGGACGTGTGCGACGCCTTTGAGAAGGCTTTCGACCTTACTCTCGACAGCGACAGCGGCCTTTACTTGGTAAACGACACACACCACAATGCGCTGCTCGACTCTGACGCGGAAGTCACATTCAGGCTATCTGACGTCCAGGGTGGGGGAGACACTGTGAGGATCACGCTCCCTTATGCAGCCTTCGACCTTACTGCAGAGGCTCCCCTGGTCGGTAATACGAGCCATTACTTCCCGTTAAAGCGCGCGGCCAACTCGACGCAATACACACTAGGGCGCACATTTTTGCAAGAAGCGTAAGTGGTGCACATGGCCAATCATGCAACAGGTTCCTTGCAGAAAACTGACTCTATGAAGATACCTTACCGCGGACTATGAGCGCAAAGTGTTCAACGTTTCCGCTTGTGTGTTCAATGCGGGCGCGGAAGAAGACGTAGTCACCATATTGCCAAAGGGTTCCGGCGAGTCTTCGACTGGAGGAGGAGGGTCGTCGTCAGGTTCAGGGAGCAAATCCTTGGGAGGAGGCGCCATAGCCGGCATAGTGATTGGCGCCATCGTCGGAGCTCTTCTGCTCGTCGCGGCCATCATCTTCTGCGTCCGCCGCCAGAGGAAGAAGAGAGAATACGCCGCTTCCGAACCGGATCCCGATATGGCCGTCATCACGGGGCCGGTGCACAACCACCAATCGACGCGAACAGCGCGCACAGGAAAGTACTTCTCGCCCGACACCATCGGAACAAGTACGGAGGAAGGTGTCAGCTCGAATACCACGGGGACAAATGGGTATAGTAATGGTGTTAGCATCGGAGGAGAGAGCAGTCAGCAGGAGTTAGATGGCGAAGCGACACAGGTTTCACAGATTGCGGCACCAGCAGACGACAATGGCGAGGGGTCCCGGGCGCAGTCGATACAACAAGAAGAAGCGAAGCTGAAAGAGAGAGAGACGTCGCCTGTATATCACGAGCTGGGAGGCACGGGGATTTCGAAGAGGGGATCCGAAGCGGTGTCCAGTATGAGCGGCTTAGAACCTCATGTTGGGAGGGAGAGGGAAGAGGGCGCCGATCACCTCGACTCACCGTTTGTGTCGACACTGGGCAGTGCGGGTTGGCAGGACAAGCGAGGGGATCAGGATTTGGTGTCGCCTACTACGCCTGTTCGCCATAGTTTCGCTTAAGACTGGTTGCTGTAGGGTTCCTGGAGGGGAGAAAACGTACAGGAAATAGTAATATGATGGTGTCCCGCTTGTCGGGGCAGGGTGTCGCGTCTTATCAGTCTAATGTTTCAAAATTCTCAGATAGAGCATATAAACTTCCAAAAGTTCTGAGGGTATGGATCAGCAGCGAATATATGTATAATTACGCAACTCGAAGGTGCCAAGGCGTTCAATTGGTCTTGTGTCAAGTTTGGCGCCAACGTTATGCTGTCGAGAAATCAAGGAAATTGACTGACTGGGCAGGTGTGGTGAGAGTGGCGAGAGTGGTGGTGCTACTGTAGGAAGTGCTACTGTACCTACCTACCTAAGGTAGGTAGGTACCTCTTAGGTACAGTACCTAGGGTCACTAGAAAGTGGGAATCTGTGGGATCAGTGCTTGGTGGGGTCGTCTCGTGGGCGGGCAGGTCCGTGGCGGACCTGGCGAGCTGGTGGCAACAGCGCTGTGAGATGGCGCTCTAGGGCTCGTTAGGGAGCTCGGGAGGCAGTAGCCCGGCGAGCCTGGCGAGCCTGGACGGGTGGGGGGGCATAGCGTGCCTGACTAAAGTGAGCTAGTGCAGCAGGGAGGAAACACCATCCCATCTCGGCGGTACCCCCTGCTCCAATCCAGTCCATCTACAACTACAACCTCAACTACAAAGTATACCTTCAGCATCTACTTACTATCTTGCAATGATCACAATAACACCCTCGTAAATCGACCATCATGTCTCTCCACCTGAATACTGCCGTGCAGAAAGAACGAACATTACTCTCGCCTCGCTCTTACGATGATGACGCGGTATCGCTCCACAGCCGCAGCGACCAGGACACCGACAGCGATGACGACAAGGTCCTGGCCGCCGCCCGCAACAGCCGAGAGCTGCGTGCCCGCGACCGTATGGTCCTGATGGATGAGGATGAGATGGACAAACTCGTCATCGACTCGCGCGCCGAACAGGAGCGTAAACGCCGCGGCAGCAGTCTACATCGCCGCGGCAGCAACCTCGCCCTCCCCAACCCCATCCAGGCCTTGCGCAAGTACGGCGGCAAGCCGCAGTCTGGCAGTGCCATCCACGACCCCGAGACTTCGACCGACGACCTACGCTATGACGAGAAGAGGCGGGCCCGACGGAACAGACGAAAGGAAAAGCGGGAGCGCCTGCTTCAAGACGCCCGTCATGGCGAGGACGGCGAGCTCATGCACCAGATGGAGGACGGCATCATCAAGGACGGCAGCGACACAGGCGACAGCAGCGACCGTGACGATAGCGACGAAATCGACCGCCAACACCTCATGCAGGCCACCAGCGCCAAGGCGGCCAAGAAGCGCCGATGGATCAAGTGGCTGTTCATCTACACCACCATCGCCATCGCCTTTGCCCTTCTCGTCGTTCTGGCCTGGAAGCTGTCCGTCGACAAGAAGCGCTCTACCAAGCCTCCCAACCTGATGAGCAACGGCACCGCACTGTTCGCCCCGACCACGCTCATCATCAGTTTGGACGGGTTCCGGGCCGACTTCCTGAACCGAGGCATAACACCTCGGCTCAATGCCTTCATCAAAGAGGGCGTCTCGCCACTGTACATGACCCCATCCTTCCCATCCGTCACGTTTCCTGTAAGTATCATCCCAGCCGTTATAGCAGAATTAGGCGGAAACTAACGTCTTCTGTAGAACCACTATACACTTGCCACTGGCTTATATCCCGAAAGCCACGGCGTAGTGGGCAATACCTTCTGGGATCCCGCCTTGGAAGCTGACTTCTACTACACTGACCCGGAACGAAGCCTCGATTCAAGATGGTGGGGAGGTGAGCCATTCTGGGTCTCGGCCGAGCTCCAGGGTATTCGCTCGGCAGTACATATGTGGCCCGGCAGCGAAGCGCACATCCACAACATGGACCCAACCTTTCTCGACAGGTACAACGGTAAAGAGAAGCTTTCCAAGAAGGTTGACAGGATTCTCGAGTTTTTCGACATGTCGGGGCTAGAAAATCCCAACGTCCAGGAGCAGTTGCGGCCGCAGCTGATTGCGACTTATGTGCCCAACATTGATGCCACGGGACATAACTTCGGGCCTAATAGCACCGAGATCCAGACGGTCATAAGTAACGTCGATGGCATGTTGGACTCGCTGTTCCACGGACTCGAGCAAAGGAATCTGACCGACATCGTCAATGTCATCATCGTGTCGGATCATGGTATGGTCACTACCGACATCAGCCGAATGATACAGGTCGAGGATCTGGTCGACATGTCCAAGGTTGAGCGCCTGGACGGATGGCCGTTGGTCGGCATTCGTCCAAAGGACCCAGAAGATTTACAGGATCTATACGAGCAGGCAGCGCAGAAGGCAGAGAACAACCCGAACTTCGACGTCTACCTCAAGGACAAGAATATGCCGGAACGATACCATTTCCACAACAATGATCGCATAGCCCCGCTTTGGATCATCCCCAAAACAGGCTGGGCAATCGTCGAGAAGGCTGAGTTCAATATCGAGGAAGGCAAGGCGACCAATGCACAATACCACCCTCGAGGACTGCATGGGTATGATCATGAACACCCCTTGATGCGGGCCATCTTCATTGCTCGCGGTCCTGCGTTCCCGCATCAACCGCACAGCAAGGTCGAGACTTTCCGTAAGCTACCCCGCTTTTTCTTTTTCAAAGTTTGAAGACTTCCATCACGTTAACTAACACTCGCCAGAAAACATCAACGTGTACAATATTCTATGTGACTCGATTGGCATGGACCCCATGCCGAACAATGGTACTCTCAGGCTGCCACTGAATGTTGTCGGACTTCATGACCCTGAGGGAGGGCTCGAACGACCAGAAGACCCTGTGCCGACCTCTACAGTGGTGAGTGGGTCGACGTCTGTCATAGCCACATCGTCTTCGTCCTCTTGGTCGTCGTCGTCGTCGTCAACATCGTCAAAGAAACCTACAACGACGAAGACTAAACTCTCGACCACATCATTTAAAAAACCGACCACGTCTACCACGTCAACCACAAAGACAACATCGACAACGTCAGCATCAACTTCACCAACAACAGCGGGAGGAGATCCGGAAGGAGAGGAAGCGGATGAACCCGAGAATACATCGCATAGAGGAAGCGGTGACCTGTTCGGCGCCATCGGGGATCTCATCGAGTGGGGCACCAACAAGATCGGCGATCTCTTTAACGGGATCTTTGGGGATTAATTCCGGGTTCCCGTGCGTTTTGCTGTTGTGTTTTTTTTTTTTTTTGTATTAGTTTTAAAAGCATGTTAGGCGTTGGTGGATTTTGTATGGGTTTTGGTAGAGCTTAGCCTAGGTATACACAGTCTTAGAGCGCTGTTTGTAGTGTTATTGTTGGATATAACGATATGACTTGGATCAGGAGTTCTATCCTTATATGGGGTGAGCCAAGAATACTACGCCACCCTAGTACCCACTAAAGCAACACTAGTAATAGACACCTAGCTATAGAGAAGACTCTTCTCCTAAACAATAATAATAATAAAACAATTAGCTCGAATCTAATAGTTATTATATTGACTAGAACTTATGATTAATATTAATCAGTCCGAAAGCGGTCGAATTAAGTTATGCTTCGCAATCTAAGTTAATAACCCTATTACCAATCCTAAGTAATATACTTGATAATACTTACTAGACTTTAAACTAGATCGAAAGGCATAAAAGTCTAAAAAAATAAGGAATTATAACATTGTTTAAAATACTTAAGCAGTTATTGCCTTTAGCTTGCTATAAATAGCTTAAAGTATTAAATAATAAGTAACATTATCTATAAGTTAGTGTTGCACCTAAGTCAGTGTTGCACTTTTCTATAATTTCAAACCTTCTTTTTTTACTTACAAATATTTAACCAATTATAACATAATATATAAATCTAGTAAAGCCAATCTATAGCTAGCGGTCCAAAGTAAACAACGCAACTTTCATCTTTCTTTTTAGAAGCTTACTAAGATCTTCCATATTTATAACTATACTTTTAAGCAACGATTTAAAGGAAAACAACTATAAGTAATAACAAACCAAATAAAACGAAATTTTATTATATCTAAAAAAGATACTATTACTAGATATATACTTGAGCTAGATTTGCAAGCGTTTCTAGTCCGGCTTTAATACATTAAAAAAATAGCTAATATCCTCCAATATATACGCGATACAAAGCCTATGGGCAAAAACTGGGCCTCGAATTTTATATAATAATAACCTGACTTTTAGATATGTTTAAATTATTAAATTAATTACTAATAAACTTTTAATAAAGATCCTATAAATTATTATATATAGTTTAAACTTATAGCTAATATAATTATAAAATATAGTATTATAATTAAAGATATATATAATTTTAACGAGTTAAAGTTTTTAATAGGTATAATTAT
>JAJNNY010000085.1:0-124763 GCA_022453515.1 Astrocystis sublimbata
CAAATGGAGTCGTCCAGTCGTTGATCCTTTCGGCGAAGAAGAACATAGGTCTCTCATGGCTTATGCGGCCCCCGTATGCCTGTTCCTCGTGTAACTTGTCGTCAATTCCAATCTCTATCCTAAAACGCTCGTGTTCACTGTCTTTCTTAATTCTAAAGAACATAGAGTCTCTCTCTTGGGAGCATGGGAGTCTGGTGCAAATCCAGCAGCCTGCTTTTTGCGCAGCTATGATTCTGTCCCTGGACGAGTGAAACGGCCTCAGGCGTGTGTTGTGGTTAATAGGATTCGTCTGGCGCCATACATCAAACCAGTCAAACGATCCCGGCACAAAGATTGTCGCACATACCGAGCACAATGGTGGTGAGGTTGATTCCGGATTTGACATCATTATAAAAGGGGTTTTAGTACGAATTTCGAGTGCACCATGGTAGCTAAAAGCGCAATGAATAGGTGATCACTTTTGTAGGGTATTTTTGCATTCAAAGGTGTTGTATACTATATATACTGCTTGAAGCCGAGGAATATGATTGTCTTGGCAGGCGTAATGTTGGGGTGAAATTTTGGTTTTACTCAGCTACCGTGCTTCCTCACATTTCCGTCCGAAGTGACAAGCTCATTGTCAGCAATAAGATCAAAGTAATTAGGTTTGTCTGTTGAATTGGTGCCTAAGCAGCGAGAAAGTACTCTTCGAATGAGAAAACCATGATGTTACACACAAGGAAGCAAGCTTTATTACTGGTTACATCCCCACTCATCGTACCAATAGCATGTATCCTACATTCTGCCAAGAAATGCGGCTCTTTATACCGGCCCAAGTGTAAAAACCTACCCTAGGCGATACGGAAGTAATGATTGATCACTAACGGTGTTGTCCTTTATAGCAACAGGGGGTGGGGTGTATGTATCGCCTTGCCTGAACCGAGCAGATGGACCTTGATGTAGATTGCGCGAAGGCTTCATAGGGGGATAGATACGGGAGCAATACATAGCAGTACGCGGGAAGAATACGGGTGGCCTTCCGTTTATAGATATATTAACATGTGTTCTATATATCCTTACGAAAAGTACGTCTTCCCAAGGGCGTCTGGTCACTGATGGGATGACCGAAATGGGCGCGGCCGGTCCACGATAAATGGTTATGCCACTTCTAGCTAGAGATTTCACTTAAACCAACCAAAGCCATCACTGTTACTTTATGTGTAAAATTGATGAATTTGTAGCGTTGTATTGATAATCGATTTAAGTGCCTACCTCGGATCTCCTGAAACGAGCACGTGTAATTATAACAAAATGCAGAAAGACATGCAATTCAACAAACTCCAGGCTAAATCAGTGGACTAGTATTTCGATATCCAAATGAAATAATCAGCAGTCATGCTTCCAAGCTTTATACTTTCTCACAAGTTTTTAAGCCGCCTAGAGGTTCTAACTCGCTGTTTACTCATCCAAGACACATATTCTCAAGTATCTCAGCCAAGGACTTTGAGATAATGACGGCAGCGGATAATCAGGGATCGGGCGAGGGATCCGTGACGGCCACTTGGCATCGGCCTCTTCCCGACTCATTGATCTACGAAATCCTCTTGACGGGGACAGAGACTTCGGCCCTTTCCAGGTTCTCTTCTCGACATCTGCGCGCCAGTGACTGATCCACTCAAGCTCATCTAGAGTCATATGGTAATGAAGCTCGGAAAGTGGGCCACAGTCATCATCTGAGCTGCAGTAGGACGACATGGTTGACGGTATGGTTTCTGTGTGTGATACCGGGAATAGATGTGGCGAGTTTCCAGACTTTAAGGGCTTCCGAGTTTCGACCTGGATGCCTTGTTGAATCGATCGCGTTGCTTTTGTCTTCTTTTGTGTGAGTACGACCCAAGAAGTTGTCTGTCCGACGTCGCGGCTCGAGGGCCCTTTTATCCTGATCTTTGTACACAAGCTGTTTTGTCAACACCAGCTTTGTTCAACGAACAGAGAGGTCGTTCTTCAAACACGATCCTTCACAGCGTTTCAATAGTCTCGCATAAAAGCAGCAAGCATGGCACTCGGCTCGAAAGACTTACGGACGTTACGACTTACCACGGCATTACGCTTCAACTAATCAAGTCTCACCAGGAAGAAAAGACCCAATATGCGGGCTACGACTAACTGACTGATAAAAAAAAACAGGAAAACCAGAAAAGAAAAAACTCTCGCTTCGTCTCATTTGTACTGCTTTGCTTTGATTTTTGGTCTTTTGGTAATGATCATGAATAGACTAACTAGGCCAGCTTCTGTATGGAAGCCGTACTCTAACACCCCTCTCCCGAGAACGCCAATCCAGAGACCACCAAATCCTAGACCGAGATTTACACCATCAAATGGTCCTGGACGACCGAATATCCCACGCCCCAATGTGCCCTTATCCACATGGGAATCGCGGTACGATCGCGATCATCACGACCGAGTTAACCTTCACCAACTGCGCAGAAATGTGGTGAATCGCCAACAACACCTTCGAAACCAGCAGATCAAAGATAGCTACTACAATAGGGATTCCCCTGATAGTGGTAGTGACTCTGGTTATGGGTCTGGATCTTCTCCAACTTCCATGTACCATTCTGCTTCAGATGGCAGCCCACCGATGAGTCCGGCGGTCACCGACCTCGGCTCTATTTACCAGAAAGAGCTAGATCATTACAATAGTCAGCTTAAAGAACTCCAGCCGAATGAGTGGCCGAGTGTCCCCAGTCCTAGGGAGCGTGCGTTTCGCCTTCCTAGCGAAAGGGCTGAGGAGATGGCCAAGCATGCGAAAGCCTGGTCATTTACCCAAGGCTACATGTATGGCAGTCAGATGGCGACTTTGCGGGACTCAGGTATGTAAACAGGCAATACTCCGGCGGGATCTGATTTCCCACCCTGACCCCTAGCCACCTCTTTTCGTTCCCCTAGTTCTCCAAGATGCCAGTTCTCTTCTTCCCGTCACAAATGACTGACCTTACTGTGATTTAGACATTATATACCCCCGAGACAGATACCAAGTCGGCACCATCTTCAGCGCACCGCACCACACAGCAAGCAGCGACGACGAACGATGGGTAGCCGTGAACGACCCCAACAACACCGCGACGCCCTTCGGAATCGTGCACTCCAAATACCGAAAGATGGTCGTCGTGAAAGTGTTTGGCGAGCACTGCCTGTGCCTGCCCATCTACTCGCACAACGGCCGCGGCCTGGAAGGCAAGGAGTTCGTCAAGGAGTACGTGAGCATTCGCGACGTGCGCGATCGCTGGCCGGAGCCTGCCGAGGGGATCCACCCCAAGCTCCTGGCGGCCGCCAACTACAGCCACCACGGGAAGATTGTGCGCGGCAAGTCGTGCGTCAAGCTCAGCGAGTTCGTCTCGCATCGCTACGACGTCCCGGCTACGATGGAGGGGGGGCTGGAGAATCGGACCAGCAATTCCCGCGAGCGTTTGCTCAAGCTTGCGGGAGTGTGAAGAAGGATATGAGGGTATTTGAAATTTTAGGATTTTGTATGATTAGGGGTTGGCATTTCCTATTAGCGTTGTGGGTTCAGGTTCAGATAGAGGATATCCGGGAGTTTGGAATAGCTTAAAAGCACGATTGAATGACTTTTTTTACTACAATATCAACTAAAGGCAGAACACGGATGATTAGTATCTTATGTACCTAGGTATATACGCAATGCGAAGCACCACGTAGGGCTCAATGTTCTCGAAGACTCTATACTCGGTGCATCATACCTAGTAGCCTTCAAGGCCTGCTCTAACAGTGTACCAGACGTGCTGGTAAAGTAAGTATGCAGGGTTAGACCACGGCTAATCATTGTCTATTATTGTTCCATTGAGGAATTCATATAATGCGATGGGCCGTTCTTTGTTGCCTCAAAGGCCACCGAAAGCGGAAGATGAAAGATCTCAATGGACTTCTAACAAACCTCCGACCAGTGAAGGTACCAAATGGAATCCCAGATCATGATTTCCTAACAATCAGTACCAAATCGCTGGAGGAGCGCGTATTCGAGGAGGGCAACATTATAATACCTGTAAAATTCTTATCTTGTGAGGGACATGTCGGTTCGACATCGAGAAAAAGAGACGGACCCCGTCAATCAAGTAAAAAAGTTCTTCGCCACGAAGCCCGGTTTTGAGTTCGAAAAGGTTGCCGGGTCGGGGATGTTTGGCGTCACCCTATGTTATCTCGACAAAAAGGCCACGGCAAGAGGCTTTCAGAGAATAGCTGTGAAAGTCCCGACCAATTCGGATGAAACAGCTGGGTTTCTCTCAGAGAGTAGTATGACCCAGGAACGTAAAGTTCTGCAGGTAAGCTGTCGAGTTCCGATACTTTCAACCGGGACCAAGAAACTTATAATTATCTCTCAATGGCATCTAGCGTTTAGGCTGGGCGAAACACATTGTGACTTTGATTGCGCCGGCTTTCGAAGCCAAAGACGCCAAGTGGATAAACAACAAGGCCTTGATTACAGAGTACCTGGAGAATGGAACCCTCCACAGCTTGCGGACAAGGTTAAAAGAACGCCAGACTGACCCCCCTGACCGTGCGCGAAAGTTGCCGAATCGCGTACTTTGGAGTATATTTTTATGTCGTAAGTAGAAGTCATCACGTAATCAGCTTTCAAGTTCCATTATTGCAGTTAGACTTCGATATTTTGGTAGCTCGCTATTACTGCGTACAACACATCCGCCCGGACGTGTAAAATTGGCTCCCTAGGCGCACCTCGTGGCCCCAGAAGATATCATCTGACGCGACATAGTTACTAGAGCTTGTGTCGGCATGGCCTACCCCCCTGGTTTACCACACGTATTGCCAAAGCGTCCGAGATCTCAGCTAAACGAGTCCCTTAATGGAATTGACATAGAAAATCCTGGGCAGTTAATGCACAACGATTTACACGACGAGAATAGTATGTCCAGTTCCTGGCGATATATATGAAATATTCATTAGATAAAAAGGTACAGATAGAGATGCTGACTTTACGTCTTAGTCATGATAGGGGATATGGATGCATTAGAGCACAGTTTCTTTCCAATCGTGAAGATCATTGACTTCGGACAGGCATCCGAACTCGAGGGTGAGGGTGCTGTCGAGGACAACATATCTGCTATAGGTAACGTACGTTCCCAACCCTAATCATCTCATCCATCTACAATTACACGAGTGATAAATTATTTGTCCATTAACACATGTAACGTGAATTGGGGACCGTAATTGACTCTTCACCATTCTGGTTTTAGA
Source organism: Astrocystis sublimbata (assembly GCA_022453515.1). Classification (NCBI taxonomy): domain Eukaryota; kingdom Fungi; phylum Ascomycota; class Sordariomycetes; order Xylariales; family Xylariaceae; genus Astrocystis; species Astrocystis sublimbata. The sequence goes on from JAJNNY010000085.1 coordinate 5,254, forward strand.
TCATGAAAGAGCTTATCTGGGGATCCCGATTATATGTCGACTTCCTGAACAACGTACCGTTCAAGCAGGTCCCGGATCCAAACCTCGACGAAGACTTAGCGGCGCTTGTAACACAATGCATTAATGGGATCCCAGATGAGCGACCGAGCTTGCGAGAGCTTCTCGCGACTATAAGGCCGAAATTGAAGCAGAAATACCCCGACAACCCGGAAGAGACGGACGAGTATATCACTGATCTGGTACAGAGGAACTTACTTGATGCGGACTGATGGCCCTATCTTTATAATTATACCGTTCGTATAGAGTTATGGATTGTGGCATTAGATACAATAAAGCACTTAGACAACGCAAAGAGACGCACTAGCTGAAAATAAGCCCTAAAATGCGAAGTGATATGTTGCTATGCAAGAGATATCTACAACTTCTACCCCTCGAGAAAGGCCCGATCCTCTCTGTTCCGCCGTCTGCTCGTGCAGTACCGCTTTTTCCCGAGTATGCGGGGCTCGGCAGTCTACCGATGCTCGGGCCGCCGAAGCTCTCAATCTCGGACTTCTAATTCAACGAACAGGCAGCAACTGTGTCGGTAGATCGGCAATAACACCTTTAAACTTCTTTTAGTTGCCTACTAACTACTGCCAACAATAATCGTCGCTTACTTAGTACTTAGTCGCGAAGAGGTTTGGTAGGTATCCAGCACCCTAACAGCCCCCGCCCTCCGATCGATTACTCCAAAATGGCTGTATCAGCACTCGACTCACGTATTTTCCGAAACCTTTTCGGCACGCAAGAGATCCGCACTGCCTTCACAGATGAGGCCTATATATCCCGCTTGATCGAGGTGGAAGCCGCTCTAGCCAGAGCCGAGTCCAAAGTAGGCGTCATCTCGGAGGAAGCAGGAGGCATCATCACGACGTCTCTGAATGGCATAACATTAGAGTAAGTGCTCACAACGACCTATCTAGTTCGCGGATCCTTGCTACTAAAATCCCCTTGAACCCATCGCAGCTACGACCTCCTAGCAGCGCAGACCGACATCGTAGGCTATCCAGTCCTGCCTCTCGTAGAGCAGCTAGTCAAAGGCGTTCCCCAAGAGATGGCCAAGTACATCCACTGGGGCGCGACAACACAAGACATCATGGACACGGCCTCGATCCTCCAACTACGAAGCGGTCTCAACATCGTGAAACGTGAGCTGGAAAATCTCATCTCCACACTTCAGTCTCTATCGACACGGTACCGCGACACCCCCATGGCAGGCCGCACGCACCTCCAACACGCTTTGCCTGTCACATTCGGCTACAAATGCGCCGTGTACCTATCCAGCATCATCCGACACCTTGAGCGTCTTTCAGAAATCGAAAAGCGATGCTTGCTAGTGCAATTCGGCGGCGCAGCAGGGACCCTCGCATCCCTGGGGTCAGGCTCAGACGACACCGGGATAAAGGTGCGTTCCGCGCTCGCTGAAGAACTCAGCCTGCGCGACCCGCCCATCACCTGGCACGCGACGCGCGACACAATCGCCGAAGTCCTCAACTTCCTCGCGCTGATCGGCGGATCGCTGGGCAAGATGGCGTACGACATCATCGTCATGTCATCGAACGAATTCGGAGAAGTTTCCGAGCCATTCGTGCCGCATCGCGGGGCCTCCTTCACTATGCCGCAGAAGCGGAATCCTATCTCCAGCGAAGTAGTCCTCGCGGCCTCGAAACTGCTGCGGGCAAACGCAAGCCTGGGGCTCGATGCCATGGTAGTAGACTTCGAGCGCGCCTCGGGCCCGTGGCATCTCGAATGGGTGGCTGTGCCCGAGGCCTTCGTGCTCGCTGTCGGGGCGCTGCATCAGATGAATTTTGCGATGGGGGGCTTGGTGGTTAATACGGGGGCCATGTGGGATAGTCTGTGCTCGACGAGGGGGTTGATTGTGGGAGAGGCGGTCATGATGGCGTTGGCGCCGTCGCTGGGTAGACAGGAGGCGCATGATGTTATATATGCGGCTTGCACGGAGTCTATTGAGGGTAAGAAGGCGCTTCTGGAAGTGTTACGGGAGAAACCTGAGGTGACGGCGCATTTGAGCCATGAGAGGCTTTGCGCACTTTGCGATCCGAGTCAATATCTTGGTGCGAGCCAATTGATGGTGGATGGTATGCTGCAGGAAGTGGCGCGGTCGCAATTGGTGGGCAGAAGCGACGGTGATGACAGACATTGAGGTAATAGCCAGTGTGGTTTTTGAATGATCATGGAAACCGTTCAGTCGCGATGCCCATCGTGTGAACCCCATGTCGCAAGTAGCCATCGTTCTGAAGGTTGTCTCCAATTCAGGTAGCGTTGGGCGGGTTATCGAGATCTGTATCGGAATCGCTGGAAAGGACGGCATCAAATACGATAGCATCCCAATCGATGGGATTCCCAGCAGTAGCGATTGTGCTGTTTGACTCATTGGGGGTTTTTGCATTGTTGGCTGAGATGCGGTTGGGTGATGTGTTATTACTGAATGTGCTGAATGTAGTGGAATCGGAGCATTGGCTACCACTGCACGATGCAGCTCGTGGGTCGTCTTGATCAATCATCATATGATTTGGTGGCACCGTATAAGGGACTATCTGACGACATTCGTGTGTAGCTTGCTGGTTCCCCTTACGCTGTGCATCCTCGCGAGCAGTAGAGTTCTTGGTTTCATCTGTGTAGATGGCGGTTTCTTTTTTCGAATGCAAACGACAATTCAAGATCATATCTTTCAGTCGACGCTTGCAATTGGCGGTAATATCCTTCAATCGATCTTTGCATTCTCTGATCTGCGCCTTGATGTGGTCCGGCTTAGAAGATAAACAGCTGTTTCTTGCGACGGTGGCTTCGACGCCACTCTCCTTGATGTCGCGTGCTGGTTGTTGACGAGTGCTCGTCGCTCGGGCTTATTACTTAGGCATAGTAAGTTGATATTTAACAGAGGATGTTGAGCTAGATAACCACTACCAATCATGAATGTTTAGTTAACCAATTCGATTGGTATTGGTTGGCTCATTCCACTCACAATGTCGAAGCTGCTTCCTGGATAGGTTCAGGTGGTTACTGGATGTATTTGTTGATCAGGTGAAAGGTTAATATAGCGACTAGCCTTTTGGGTAATGTCGTGGCTAACCCAGGCGCCCCTCAGTGGAATGATGTCTAGGGGCAGTGTTTCGCCGCTTCGTCATTCCCAAGAACAACAAAAACTGTGATTGGAAGCGCATATGCCTGATCTTTGCTGGGTGTAGAGCCTTCACGTTTAAAGAGAAAAAGAAAATCATTAAAATTTTCATCATTTTTTCACTATTGCTCGTTCTTGTTGGGGTTGTGTTGTTTACTTCTTCATCGGAGCTCTGATACTGCCACACCCACTATTATTTTACCATCTTACGGACCTGCGCTACACTGATCCCTGTGCCTATAAATTAGTAGCTGGCATCGTGGCACCTACAGCGAACAGAACATCCCAATCAACAACACAAAACCACCAAGCGAATCCGAGTTCCTTTTCCAATCAGTGCACCATGTCAGAACTCTCAGAGCAGCAGCGCGCCGCCTCGCTCCTCGACGCCCAAACCAAAGCCCTGCAACTATTCTCCGAGATCGCCACGGACCTTGTGCGGCCCGGGATAAGCGAGAAAGCGCTCAGCGACGAGATCCACGAGCTCGGGGCACGGCGGCACGGGATCAAGACGCACTGGCACAAGCGCGTCGTGCGCAGCGGGCCGAATACCTTGCAGCCGTACGCGGAGAACCCGCCAGACCGCACCATCACGGCCGACGACATCCTGTTCGTCGACCTAGGCCCTGTCTTCGAGGCCTGGGAGGCGGATTTCGGACGCACTTATGTCCTGGGCGACGACCCGGTGAAGAAGAAGCTGCGCGATGATCTGGAGCCCGTGTGGAAGGATGTAAAGGCACAGTTTGATGGCAAGGAGGATATCACGGGGCATGAGCTCTATGCTATCGCGCGACGGGCGGCGGAGAATGCGGGATGGGAGTTCGGGGGCGCGCATTCGGGTCATTTGATTGGCAACTTTCCGCATGAGAGGATCCCGAACGACAAGAAGACTCTGTATATCACGGAGGGCAACCATGATCGGATGAGGTCACTGGGCAAAGATGGGAAACCGCGACATTGGATCTTGGAGATACACCTCGTGGATCGCGAGAGACAGATCGGAGGCTTCATGGAGCAGTTGCTTACGGTTGGTTAGTCAATACGCCATGGACGTAAGGATTCAAATCGAGAGGTCATCAATCATATTCTCTCATAGGTTAGGAATGGACACGGAAGCGCAGAGATGAAATTACCAGCTGCATGTTCTACTATCTATCAACTTTACAATCTATGTGGCAGCTATGGTAAGCTACATTTTCCTGATGCAACTCCCTGCTTCCAACAGTGGAATACTGTGGGTGTCGTCACTATCGCAATGCTGACCCCTATTCCCGGTTGGCTCAATTGAAGGAGCAGCAATTCGGTCAAGGTTGGTAGAAATGGCATCGTCATTCCGGACTTGAGGGGTAAAACATGCTATGTAGTAGCGTACCTAATGCGATTACAAATTCCGATTTCCACGCATGCGCTGTCGGGGGAATTGGGGGGATGTCGCAATTGTATCGCGATCTAAGGTCAATCTTGGGCGACGTGTAAGCCGTCGGGCGTTGCGGGGTTTGGTTGCTCAGCATCTTGCGATTATTAATGCGACGCAAGCGCCACAGCACCTAAAGACCGACCGCTAGAGGGCTGCTGTAGAAGATGCTGGATTCGGCTTCGCACACAATTGGAGATGCATATATAAACTGGCAATGCCAGCTTTGGAAATAACGATCACTCATCTTCATTCATCTACGTTCTCACCACGATTTATATTGACAGAGCGTTATCTAGAGAAAGGGTAGCAAAACCGACTTACAACATCATGGCCTCTAAATTCTACACAGTTATTATCGGAGCTGGCGGCGGTACAGGTAAGGCACTAACTCACCCCCGTCACTCACCCAACCTCTCCACAATCCACGCTATCCTGTCTGTCCTATTGATCTCATCATTCAATTCATACTGCAACACTCAGACTGATATATTGGACATCAGGCGGGGCAGTCGCATCGCGCTTCTCAAAAGAATACCCCGTCGTTCTCCTCGCGCGCACGCCGGCAAGCTACGAGAGCAGCGTCAAGGCAATCAACGACGCCGGCGGGAAAGCGATCGGCGTCGTCGCCGACGCAGGGGACCGGGCCTCGCTGGATGCCGCCCTGGAGACTATCGCCAAGGAGCTGCCGGACCACAAGCTAGCGGCCGCCATCTACAACGCCAGCGCCGGTTTCAAGCCGAAGCCGTTTGTCGAAATTGAGCCCGAGGAGTTGGATGCGAGTATCAATGTCAACATGTGAGTACTGCCTCTTTCTAATTCTCCCGATTTATAAGTGCGACCGAGGCAATTGTGGTATCTAGTTCGAGCCCACTGCCCAGTGTCACGATGTAATGATTGAATCAGTACTAACAGCTGCAACAATAGTCGAGGATTCTTCAACTTCGCCCAAAAGACCCTCCCCTTACTCGAGGCCGCTGTGAGCAGCTCACCACACCCGCCCTCGCTCATCGTGACGGGCGCGACCGCCTCCGTCAAGGGGTCCGCGCGCTTCGCCACCTTCGCGGCTGGAAAATGGGGAGTGCGAGCTCTCGCGCAGTCTCTAGCACGCGAGTACGGCCCCAAGGGCGTGCATGTCGCGCACGCCGTAATCGACGGCGTTATCACCGGCCCCAGGACCGAAGGGTACACCAACGTCAACGGCGGGGCGGCTGATGGGAAGATCAGTGCCGATTCAGTAAGTCTCCCATTCTCATTGTCAGGCCACATCGTTGTTCTCTCTCGGTATTGACTAACACGACTGAAAAGATTGCCGAGACCTACTGGAGCCTGCATACCCAGCACCGGTCGGGATTCACATGGGAGGTCGATATTCGACCCTACGTCGAGAAGTGGTAAATGAGTACCTATGTAATCATTTCAAACGTATTGAGATATGAGTAATTAGTAATGAGCACCCAAGTTTTACTGCGTTCGACGCGCATCAGGTCCGGCGCTCGAGACATACTGCCGCGGTGCTTTAGGTCATGGGACACGAGGACCGGAATCGATGATCTAGTAGCGATGTGAATCACGACTGCATGTTTCAACCATCCCTGACAAGGAAGACCTATTAATAGAAATGATTTCATGATATTTCTGACTATCCTACAACTGATTGGAGCATGACAAGTTGACCCGACAGTTTTCCCACCCGAAGAACAAGCATTAGCCATCAACATACCAAAAACTTAGTAAAGAACCTCAGTAATACCACGCCGCAACGTCATCATCCATTCATCAATCCAATACCCAGCAGTCTCCGCCAGCTTCCTAACCTCATCATCCTCGCTCTTCTCCAGCTCCCTGATCCGACGCGTCCAAAACCTCCACCTAGCGGGACTAAAGCCCACCTTTAGCGGCGCACCCTTACACACCTCATCATCCTCAGCAAGCGGTCCCAGTCCGATATCTTCCCCCACCTGCCTCCCCTCACTGCTCAGAACCGCCAGCTTGCGGCCCGCGTGCTGCAGCCACATCGTGGCGGGCCGGAGCATCAAGGCGAAGTAATCGGCGCCTTGCCCCATTTCGAGCACGTCTCTGAAGACCTCAAGAGCGCGCACCGCCAAGATATCCTGTAGGCCGTCATCACCATCACATGCAGCGAAGAGCCGCGCCATGAAGGCCGCGAGGTTCCTCTCCTGCCGCCACCTATCCTCGTCGCCTTCGCGATTGCGGATTTCCCGCGAGGTTAGCTCTAGGTCGTTGCCGAGGAACGGCAGGTCAGCCCACAGATGTCGGCCGGTCCCTAGATCCCCTAGCTGGCGCGCCATGAGTGTATGAAGTACTAGACTGTCCTGCAGCGGCGATGATACATCTGTGTGTTTTGCGGCTTCGATCAGTAGGTACCAGATGTCGTGCAGCTTGGCTTCGAATGGATGCCCGGACTGCACGACGCCTCGGGATAGGCCGCGCACGGCGTTGTTGAATGTTGCTAGGAGATCTTGGGGCGAGGCGTTGCGGATCTCGGCGTCGTAGAGCTGGCGCATACTGGTTGAGTAGGATGATAGTGTGGATGGGGTTGGTGACGTCGTTGGACTGGTAGCGTCCATTTTGTGAGAGATAAGCCGGGTGGCTAGAGATGTGTATGTGGGGGTTGAGAATAGGGAATAGGTGAAATGATTTTGAATTTGGGGGTGTTGAATTTCTTGAATACTGTTGCTTAATCAATGTTGAACTTGGGGCACTCGTTGTCTTCTTATACGCTTGGAATATGTACGGATTGGTATATAGATAATCATCAATAAAGTCGATGCCTATCCTGCAGGTAGGTAGACTCAAGTTGTCAAGTAGAGAAGAACCCCTGTCCTCCAAGCATTTGATCTGAGATTCGCCTCTGACAGGGTTTCCCCAAGTACCGCGGTGTTGGTACTGGTATGTAAGCAGGTAGGGTCAATGAATCTACCTTGGCAGCATGCAGTCTTGCTTCCATGCAATCTGATGGCCCAGGGACACCCGAGACCTCCGTGATGCAAGGGGTCAGGTCGAATGCTTGTATTTGAGTAAATCGCGGTCTTCACTGTGAACACTTAGCTATGTGGTATGATGTAATATTGTTTTATGGTCACTGTTATGAGGCGGGAGGCGGGGTCATACACAGCCAGAACGAAAAAGCTTTAGTGGCTTCAATTCCCCTGCTCTGATCATTGGTGGCGTTGGTGTGGTTCTCCAAGGTCCAAGGCCGTTTCCACGCCCCCGGCGTCATTGATAATCCCAGATTGAAGACAGGCTGGTGGCATGGGTCAGACGGAACTGCAAAATCTCATGCGTTGCATCATGACAGGCAAGAAGACATGGAGTGGCGAAAAGCCCCAGTGCAGGAAGCTCTAGCAGGCATCCAATCCGAGGAACGCTCAGCTGAGGAGAGAAGCTACAAGGGTTTCTGGAAACTTTCCGTAGCAACCGAGGACTCGTCGGGGTGTAATTTTCCCCAATTCGACAGGACTAGGCTTGTGAGTGTGGCAAGACTCGTCGAATGAGATGCGGTCCTTGAGTTCCGAGTCAGCTGACTAAGTTGACAAAAGCCACACACACTATGCTCTGAGCCTGCGTCAAGATGTTCAGGACTAATTATCATAAGATCGAGATTCGGACTCTTACCATTTCGACCTCTCTCTTTCTAACAGTTCCCTCAAATTGAGTACACAAATAATCCGCACTGCCACAACCAAATATACCAAATAATTACTTGTGAAGATGTCGACTATATACGCGGATGTGATGAGTCAAATTTTGTTCTCGTTAACATTTAGAATCATGTGGCACGAATGGTCTGTCCAAGAAGTGTGTAGCTTGATTTCATGGCGTTCTGATAAATTCGTATAAAATGTAACGATAGGCAGGAGTACCCCTAGTTTCAGATCGAGATAATTACACCCTTCAAATCCCCAGACTACCAGCTAACAGCTAGCTCAACAATTTCCCTTTCACCAAATGAATCGATACAGCTTCAGTCATGGTAACATTTCCTCACTCAGGGGCAGTATCCAATTGCACCTCCAGGGGGGTTGCAACCCGTATTGGGATTGTTGAAGTAGCAATTACCATCGCTAGAGCAGTAACAGTAGTTTCCGATACCATTGTCCGGGTCGGCTCTGTGTTTCACGCTGGTTAGTCAACTCGATCTTGTGGGATTAGGGGGTTTGGAAAATTTATTCGTACTGGTTTTCACACCCAGATGGTGCAGCTAGCGCGCCAGCGGCTAGGCTGAAGGAAATGATCAAGCTGGCGAAGAACTTCATGTTGGTTACGATATGCAGGTGGTTTGGTAGAAGTGAAAGACGTGTTGAACTGTTGCGAGGATCCAGCTAATTGTAATGGCAGATGTGACCTGTGCTTGTGCTCTTGGATGTTCTCTTGGATTCTGAAAGAGTGTAGGATAGTACAACTTATATAGGTAATTAGAATCAATGTCATGAAACTACCAACATAGACAGAGGATGATTCAAATGCATATGGGCTGCCTCTAGACGGCATTGATCTTCCGGAGGTGGCGGACAGTACGGTGAGTAACTATCTTAATATCTGCATCTCAACTACTCTCGAGTCTGTCCGAAAGCCACACGACCAGAATAGAAATGGCTCAAAACCAATGTAGTAGAGACGTTATCTGAGGATGCAAAATGCCTCAAACTTACAAGCTATATAAGACCGCATTCTACGTCATTACAGGGCTAAATTCCATATAATCTTACGTGTATTATAAGGTGGCAGCGGCGTGGGAGACCTTTCTTCCTCCGCATTGAAGTTACGCAACCGTTTTGCGACCAAAGTTGAGAAAGCTGACCACACTCATGGCCAAAGGATTGCTATCAGTCATCCAATGCCGTCACCCGAAGCCCGAATGAGAACTTTCTCACGTAACCGCTAGAAGTTGAGATCCAGTAGCTTTATGTGCATTACGACGGGGCGTTGAGAAGGAATGCAATGCCAGTTTCTTGATTACATGCTACACAGAGACTCTTGAGCTATAAGCAGGCCCGGAGGGATATCGAAGTCCGTCCATCCGAACTCGGTGAGAAATGTGCCTCGTCAAGACGTCTCAAGAGTGCAATTTGAATTCTCAAGGATATTGCTGAGCCAGCTGCTTTACAGTATAAAGTCGAGATGCCCAGATCTTCCAGTTGGTGAATGAATAAGGCAGATTCACGTTTCCAACCGAACTGCGTCTTCTAAACTCATATTTTCATATTTTCATATCACAATGAAGTTCATCAGCATCATCCTCTCGCTTGCTGCCCTTGCGGCAGCAGCCCCAAAAGCTGCGCCAGCTGCTGTGCCCGTCAATATCAAACCGCGGACAATCTATGAAGGCGTAAGTTTGCGTCAAGTCCTGAATATACCGAAGAGGCTACTCTTGTCAAATTGTCAATCTCATGCCTCTTTTACTAACGGTTAGCTCAACGCAGTTCTGTCACCCGAATGAACGCGCCAATGGCCAATGCTATTACCGGCTCACTGGCGACCCGAAAACTAGCACGTGTGATTGCCCAGCGGGGGACCAGAGGGTGCGTTTTGATTTCCTGGGCATTATGAGTGTCAAGTTGAAGGCGCAGACAGCAAGGACTAATGAGAAACTTTAATAGTGCCAAACCAACGACGGATATTGTAGCTTCAACGATAATGGAAACACGTGTGTTTGCAGCTAGCTTCTGCTATGAAAATAGATTGTTGGCTCCATAATACACTCGCGTGCCGTTCCGGTCTTCAGCGAAAAAACGTGGCTGTGGCACGGATTGAATGAGTTTATCACAACGATCAGAAAAGGGGCATTGAGAGTCAGTTGTTAAATGAGTAATAGCTCGTTTCAGACTTAAAACCCCATTCGTTTTCTGATTCAAAGGCCATATTGACTTGACTCGGCCAAACCTCAAGGTCGCAAGAAAGCCTCAGCTTTGTTCATTGAACGTTGTGATTAGCTCTTCGCCAAGATTCCTAGGTGTAGCTAGTGCTGTAGTTAATGCTAGGGTACTCTCCCGCGAGTTCATCCCAGCGATAGCGCGAGATTGATTTAGCGGGTAGTCCCTAAGACAATATGTTCTACAGGAGGCGCTAGAGCGGACGAGCAACGGCGTTCCTGTGAAGAATGCATCCAATCAGAGACGAGCATAAAGCTCAGATCTTGCTTCATTCAGAAGATCTCATCACGTGTAGTTAGGTTCTAGGCTCGCTAGAAATGGATCTTGGTCACAAACCCACTGTTTATGTACGTAAGCGTTGCAAGCGTGCTCAGGGGTAATTACCTACAGGGATCAGCATACTTGCCTACATCAATCCACATTCCAGTATTGTTGCAAATCTGGTTGTTTGGCTTTAGACGCTTCCATGAATCCAGTCTGAGAAGCAATAGACCCAGTTCAAGAACCCAACAGTCAAAATGGATATATTCGCGCCCCAGAAGCCCCAGGTGGACGAGCAGCTCTGGCCGAGCGCCAAGCCCGCGGCGGCCGACACCGAGGCCGGTGAGGGCCTCGACACGGACAACTACGGCGAGACGCTGGGGTTCCTGCGGTGCTTCGACACCATGTTCCTAATAGACGACTCGGCAGCCATGGCGCCGTACTGGGAGGACGTGCGCGCCTTGCTCGAGCGCATCACGCCCATCGCGGCGAAATACGACCCGAACGGGATCGACGTCTTCTTCCTCAACCACCGGCCCAAGGGCCTGCTGGCGGGGATCGGCGGCGTGCGCAAGTCGGGGTACCGCAACATCGGCGGCTTCGGAAACCAGGAGTCCGAGGCCCGCGACAAACACACCGTGCAGGGCATCTTCAACCGCGTGACGCCGGCGGGGAAGTGCAACCTGGGGGCGCGCGTCGCCAAGATCCTGGCCTGGTACACGGGCAAGCTGAAGGCGGACCAGGAGGATGCCGCGCTCAACCTCATCGTCATCACGGCGGGGCGCTTCGACGACGACATCCGCGCCCCGCTGGCCAATGTCGCTAAGCAGCTTGACAGGATGGACGTGCCGGAGCACCAGGTCGGCGTGCAGCTGTTCCAGATCGGTAAACCCACACCCGAGATTCAGCGCACGTTTGAGTACCTTGATGATGAGCTGCATAAAGAAACTGGCACTCGCGATATCGTCGATACGACGACGTGGACGGGGGAGCCTGGGTCGCTGTCGAGTGATGACTTACTCAAGGTCGTTCTGGGCGCGGTGGTGAAGAAGCTGGATCAGAGGGGAACGGCATTGAATTACAGTGGTAACGCGCCACCTCCTCGGAAATTTGACGAGGACTAGTTTCCCCATCTCTTTGTTGTTACTGCGTACCGGTTATGTTCAATTCGAGATATCCACTTCCAATGTCACGTCTGAAGGCTGGGTACTGTAGGCACTGGGGATTGAACACATCAGAGGATGAAGTCAGGGTGGCAAAAAGAGATTCAAAGGCAAAGAAATGGAGGTGGAATGTCCAGTAATAGATGGTCTTCAGAGGATACACGGTGTCCCTATTCCCCGCCTTTTGGTTCACTCAGAGCTTTCCATATCAAGAAGTTGTCTAAGGATCGTGACTGCACCCTATGACATTACTTCGAGAAGAAGTGATGACTTTTGAGCTTGCGACATATTTCTGAATGGGATCCAGCTATTAGCCGGGAAAGCAGTACGCGCAGATTAGAATCGTCCAAGCTGATTTCGAGGGGTATCTACTGGCTTCAAGCTGGGAGGTCTAGCCCGGCTCAGCAGACCACATGCGCAATATTAACGCCTGAGTTGGCATCCATTCTCCGCCATTGTCAGAGGGGTGAAATCGATGTGAGCAATGACGCAGAGTTGAAAAGCGGCTGTTTTTCTAGAACTAATGCATCGTCTCAAGTCTTGTCTAGTTCGAGCCGGGGTTCTAGTGAATAGTATAGTAGACTTATTTAATATATCTAAACCTATCAATCGCTACGTATACATTTAAACAGATGGCCTACTTAAACTCAGAAGCGAGATCATACACGAAAAGCAGGGTTCATAATGGGCGTCTGATTCGTTTCTCCAATTCCTTGTGTCCAATAAGCACTTTCCACGAAGCGCTGTGGCGGTCCTGCAGCATTGGGCCGTCCTGTGGCGATACCCCCGCAGACCTTCCATCTTGCCCATTTACGCTTGGGGTCGCCTTCTCTGCTACAATGACCTCTATCCTCCTTCTAGTGACCGCACTGATGAAGCAATGGCCACGAAAGACAGAACGAAGCTGTGCAGGTTGCGGAGGTCATGGTGCAAGAAGCTCTGGCGGAGGCGTCGTGCAGCCTCACCCGCATCATCTGCCACAGGCCCCGCAGGTATAGTGTTTATGACCTAACTGTTCATCACCAATTCTGTACTAACTTCTGTTCCAGCAAATGCTCCGTCTTCCGAGCTGCAGATAGTTGCGGCTGAATTCCATACGGAGGCGACACCAGCAGACCAAGTTATCCCCATCGCAGCATCAGAAATCCCAATTCAAGCCTCGCCTAACGACCCCAAACCCGAGCCAGCTGCAACCGAACTCAATCCAGACGCAAGACCAGCAGACCGAGTTATCCCTATCGCAGCACCAGAAACCCCAAGTCAAGCCTCACCTAACGAACCTGAACCCAAGCCAACTACAATCGCGACCACAGAGCGATCGAACCCCGCTCTTTCCATTTCACAAGAACTATGGAATGCCGCCTATAGCAGGCTCGAAGTCAGCGATGCGAAACTTGTCAAATCGTATGTGAAAATTCTTGAAAAGGAACTCGAAGACCAAACAGATGGATCCTCCACCATTGCAATGGAAGACGCAGGCCAGCGAGAAAAACAATTGAGGGAGTTGATCGCAAAGGGGCAGGAGAAGACATCAAAAGTCAATGCGAGAACCCAAAAACTTGGCGAAATTGTCGATTATACACTGAGCACTAAGGGGGTTGTCGACCTGGTTATAAAGGCTGTCCCACAAGCCGCGCCGGCTGCGCTTCCGTGGGCAGGTGTGTGCCTTGCGCTACAGGTAAGCGATGGTTCATGACGTTGTATCTTATCCCCATTAACAACATGAATAGATGCTCAAGAAGCCAGGTGAGGTGGTGAAATCCATTCGCACCGGTATCGAACATGTCAACTCTAGAATGGACTGGTACTGCGCCTCGGTCAAATATCTCCTGAACAAGGACAACATTGGACATCACGACTTCCAAGAGATCATGGATCAGTTGAAGTTAAATGTCATCGCTCTGTATACAGCTATTCTCTCGTATCAGATGAAGAGCATTTGTTCGTACTACCACCAACAAACGTCTGAGTTTTTTCGCAACATGTTTGTTTCGAATGATTGGAGAGGCGATCTACGCCTTGTCACCGACGCTGAAGATACCCTTCGGGCCGATGCGGACCAATACTACAAAGAACAGACAAAGTTCTTTATGAGAACGCTCGGTAACACCATTATGGAATTCACCTCGGGCCAGAAGAACATTCAAAGAGATCAAAATGAGTCAGCACTTTACAGAGATCTCCGCGTTATTGATCCCCAACATGATATGGAACGTATCGAGAAGAACAAGGATGAGTTGTTAGACGACGCATACCAGTGGGTCTTCGACACTAAGGAATATGCGACATTTGCGGACTGGGAGCACAGTGGACTCGACTGCTCGGCGCGTCAGTTGCTCTGGATACAGGGGCCTGCAGGAACAGGAAAGACGATGCTCATGATAGGCCTCATTCGCCACTTTTCTCAGCAATCCGCAGCAACATCGCCACCTGTGTCTTTCTTCTTTTGTCAGAACACAGATGACGACCTGAAAACCGCTACAGCTGTCCTCCGCTCCTTAGTCTGGCTGCTTCTTCTTCAACAGCCGCATCTCATCTCCCATTTACTTGAAAAACACAAGGTTTCGGGTGCTTCCCTCTTCCAGGACAAAAATGCCTTTTTCGCCCTGTCTACCGTACTTCTCGATATGTTAAAAGACAGTCGATTACCGTCAGTGTACTTGGCGGTCGACGCACTTGACGAATGTTCGCTAGATGAGCAAGAAAACATTATCGGCTTCATTTCAAAGTCTCTGAAGGTCTCCAGGAAAGTGAAGTGGCTGCTTTCTAGCCGTCCAGAAGTTCGCTGTCCTGCTGACATCGAGAACTTCATGTGCTGCATCGAGCTGGACGAGACAAATCTGGAACATCCCGTCAAGGCTTACATCCAATATAAACTCCACAGCCTAGAGAAAGAGAAAGGATACAGCATAGAAATCGCAGACAAGATCAAAGAAGTTGTTTACCGAAAAGCAGGTAATACATTTCTATGGGTAGCTCTCGTGCTCAAATACCTGAGTAAAGAGGATGATGATGGATCTTATGCCATCGACCTCATCGAACAAGTGCCTCCTGGATTGTTCGAGCTATACAATCACATGTTGGATAGAATCGAGCAAAACCACAAACTTTTGTCACAAGATTGTAAGAAAATCTTGAAAGTTGCGTATCTCGCGTTACGTCCGCTTCGCTTCTCCGAGCTTGCCAAATTTGCCGATCTGCTACCAAGTCGGGTAGTAAGTGCTGTCGGAAAGTGCGGCTCTTTTGTCACAACAAACGGGGAAACAGTCAACCTGATCCACCTATCTGCCAAAGAGTACTTGGAAGTCAGATATAAGGCTGAGGGAGCCCAGGGCCACATGGAGATCGCCAAACGTTCTCTTCACGCAATATCTTTAGTCGAGAGGAACATGTGTGGCCTCACCTACGACTCAAGACCGGAGGGGATGACAACCCTTGATCAAGGAGAGTTGCCCGAACTACGATACTCTGTCACTTATTGGATCAACCACCTTCTTGCTTCGAAGAAGGATAGCGAGTACCTGGAGATGTTATCAACATTTCTTGATAAAGATTTTCTCCATTGGCTTGAGATCTTATCTCTATCAGGAGTTGTTAGGGATGGGGTGATAGCTTTTAGAAAACTTTTACAATTTGCCCGAGTATGTCTTTGACCTTACAACATTATTCCATTCGTTAAGTCACTAAAACCAGCTAGTCCCAAAAAGCTATGGACGGCCTTCTCGAGCGTCTACTAGACGCATATAACTTTGCCTCGAGTCATGAGAAGACTATTGAACAGGCACCACTACAGACGTATAACTCCGCCCTCTTGTTTAGCCCGACTAGGAGCAAGGTTAGAGAGCAGTACTGGGAAGACTGGCCATCATTCATCGAGATGGCGGCAGGTAAACTAGATTGCTGGGGCGAGGAGCATCAATTCCCTGGGCAGCATACCGGTTCTATTTACGCCATTGTGTTCTCGCCCAACGGCAAGACTATTGCGACCGGGTCAGATGATAAAACCGTGAGGATCTGGTCGGCAGATACAGGCGAGCATCTCAAAACCCTCGAGGGTCATACCGCCACTTTTGGTAACATTAAATTCTCGCCCAACGGTAATATAATCGCGTCTAGCTCAATGAATGAAACGGTACGGCTCTGGTCGGTAGATACAGGCAAGCAGCTCCAAGTCCTCAAGCATAATGGAATTATAGTCATCGCGTTCTCGCCCGATAGCAAAACTCTCGCATCCGGCTCGATAGATAAAACGGTACGGATCTGGTCGGTAGATACAGGCAAGCAGCTCCAAGTCCTCAAGCATAATGATGGAATTATAGTCATCGCGTTCTCGCCCGATAGCAAAACTCTCGCATCCGGGTCAGCAGCTAGAACAGTACGGATCTGGTCAGTGGATACAGGCAAGCAGCTTCAAGTCCTCGAGGGCCATACCGATTCCCTTCAAACTGTTGTGTTCTCGCCCAACGGCAAAACTCTCGCATCCGGGTCAGTAGATAAAACAGTACGGATCTGGTCAGTGGATACAGGCACGCAGCTCCAAGTCCTTGAGCATACTCGTGTAATTATGGCCATGGCGTTCTCGCCCGACGGTAAAGTCTTCGCATCCGGGACAGAAAATGCAGACGTGGTGTTTTGGTCGGTCGACAAGTATTATTTTCTTGTCTGTTTTATTTCCCCAAATGCTGGGCCTTTGGTTCATCAACGTTTTATTTCAGTCCGGATAGCCAATATTTATTTACTGGAAAAGGTAGTTTCTCCTTTAGTGATTTGCTCCAGGAAAGAGGTTCAACTTTGGACAATGGCGAAACCTCCAATCTATTGTCGCATGGGGCTGTACCCGAGATTAATCGATCGTTACCCCTTGGATACGGAGTCGATTGGCGCTGGATAACTTTCAATGGAAAGGGTGTGCTCTTGTTACCAAATGACTACCTATTCTTAGGTAAACCGTGGAAATCGGCGAGATTTGGATCTACTATAGCGATCGGCACTGAGACAGGAAAGGTTGTGATCATGCGGTTTTCTGCGGAAGGGCCAGCAGAACTACGACTCAATCAGTGAATTGGAACAACATCACCCAATATCACGCTCAGAACAGGGGCTGGGGATCGCTGGGGGCAAGTCGGAATGACAACAAACGCCTGACGATGCCGTTAGGGTCCTTTAGCGGACCTAGCAATTGCTATCAGTAAGGTGGCTCTTATAGCAACCGCGGCAATTGAAGCAAGCGACAATGAAGATCATGATGTGATGACGGGGGTACCGGCAAGAGATAATTAGAAGCTTTCCAAAGTTACGAGCCTCCCCACCAGATATCCCAACTCTTGGTCAAAGTCCAGACATAATCAATTTGCTATCCAAGCCTTATCTACCTACCCTATGTACACGCTCCCCCAAACCACTCCACCCTCTCACCAACCCAAGCATCATCAATTCGGAGTAAGCTTCAACAGCCGTCCACCCTGCCCGTCCTCAATAACCCAAATATTACCATCCTTATCCTCGCGAATCCCACGCATGCGCCGTCCCATAGAGATGCGCTGCGCCTCCTTCGCCGTATCCCCCGTGATCGCTACGCGCACGATGCCCTGCGCGCTAAGGCCCGTAACCAGGGCATTGCCCTTCCAACTCGAAAACAAATCCCCCTTATAAATAATCATGCCGGCGGGCGAGATGACCGGGACCCAGAAGGCCTTGGGGGCATTGATGTCCGGGCGCGTGCTGTGCTTGGGGATCGTGCGGCCATCGTAGTGGCGGCCCTCACACACGACGGGCCAGCCGTAGTTGGCGCCTTCTTCGATGAGGTTCAGCTCGTCGCCGCCCATGGGGCCCATCTCCACCTCCCACAGCCGCCCCTCCGCGTCCCAGTCGATGCCGAGCGGGTTGCGGTGGCCAAGGGAGTAGATCTGCGATTGAACCGCGCCTTGGCCTGCAAATGGATTCCCTGCGAACGCAGTGCCGTTGTCGTAGAGCTTGATGACTTTTCCGAGGTTGCTCGTCATCGACTGCGCCGGCGTCATCTGGTTGATCTCGCCCGAGGAGATCCACAGCGCGCCATCCGGCCCAAAGAGTAAGCGACATGCAAACTGCAGCCCGCCGCCGGCTCTCTGCGAGTGCCGCCAGATGACTTCGACGCCAGACAGCGAGCCACCGCTGGCAGTCAGCGTGAGCTTGGCGCGGGCGACGGCGCCGCCTGCGCCGCCCGACCCGCTCTCGGCGTAGCTGAGGTAGATCATGCTGTTCTCGGCGTATTGCGGGTGCAGGGCGACGTCGTGCAGGCCGCCCTGGCCGCCGTAGGCGACGGCGGGGACGCCGGTGATGCTGCTCATGGCCTTGGTGGCCGGGTCGACGAGGCGCAGGTTGCCGCGGCGCTCGGTCACGAGGATCCGGTCGTCGGGCAGGAAGGCGATGGCCCACGGCTCGGCATGGCTGGTGATGGCGGTTGATTTGAATGGCTGCTGGCGAGTTTCTAGTTGTTGCGATGGCACGGCCAAGGCGCCGGTCACTAACGCCAGAGCGTAGGTGACGGATAGTCTGAGATGCATCTTTGTTTTCCGGGCGGTCTTCGATTTCCCTGTATAATATGTTGTTTTGAGACGATTGAGCGTTGAGTTGCTCACATTGTACAGAAGAATCCCTCAAGTTGTCGGTTCCCCAAAGGGAGATAAGTAGGTATATATGAAATGAGAGGACTCGAGTAGCCCTCCTGTTCAAGTTCAGGCTATTCCCAACCTTTAATGACTTGATAGATATGAGGCCAATCAGAGCATCTGCACTTTAAGACCCCACCACCGGCAGAAACGAGACTCCCTCTCGTCACCTATCACCTGTCCCCTGTACGTCTTCATGTGGCAAAGTTCCGGCATGGCATTGTCACCCCAATCTAGCACGACGGCTTCGCTGTTGCAATAGCTGCGTACGCCAAGACAGCGACGCGTTCGGCAATCTTGAAAGCGTCAATAGACAAGTTGTGAAACTCGTGCTCATCTCTTTTCTTCCTTGCACTCTACGGGGGTTCTCGATCCGCCCCCGCTACCAAGGTTGACATGCGTCATATCTTTGTTAAGCACAACATCGTGACGGACTTAGTATCTGATTGAGATCAAATTTGAAAGGTTTCCAAGTTCAGTGGCTTTCAACAACATGCAAGGAGCTAGCGACGAGTGTATACACTGACGGCATACGTTCTTAATCAACATGTCGTTGCTCTCATCCAGGTATTGGTCAATGCTGCGGAGTATAGCTGCCGGCACTGGCAAAAGCACTCCCATGACGTGACCCCAATTTGAAACTATAGTTGTCCTACATCCAACCAGTCGACGACTCTTGTCAGCATCGCTCCAGGGGCCTACTTCGCTCAACGCAGTGTGCCATCTGCCAACTCTCAATCAACAAGGGGATAGGAAACCGAAGCTTCGGTCTCAATTACCTTGCTGACTCTTTCAAGTCAGAATTGGAGTTAGGAAAACAGGATTTTGGATTTGGGCCTCATAGAATTCGAAATATTGAAAGAGAAACCCAGCAAGGGAAGATAAACCTTGGAAGTCATCATGATGTTGCATTAGTGGTGACTGCATATAATCATTAGATCTCATCAATGCAACTTGGAAGAGGCTACATCTGTATCACAATGAGTCGTAAGTAATAGCTCAATGCTTAAGCTATGAATTTCAGTTCATCTCATTATTTTATTTCGATTTCTTCATTTCTTCCTTGATTTTATCAATTAAGTCGAGAAGGTATCTTAAACCCCCAACAAGAAATCTCCAGCAATAAGCTAACAAAACGCTCACCCCAAACCTCCATGTGGTTAGTCTAAATCTTCAAACTATCCACCAACGGCAGTTTCCGACTACTGCCCCCCACCGAAATCGTATACTCCCCCTTCTGCAACAGCCACTCCTGCGCAACCACATCCCACGTACTCAGATCGCGTCTCGTAAGCTCAAACTCAATCTTCGCCGTCTCGCCCTTCTCAATCACCGGCTTCGTGAATCCACGCAGCTGCTGCACAGGTCCATTCGGAATACCGACATAAAGCTGCGCGGCCTCCGCACCACTAACATCGCCCGCATTCGTCACCGTAGCCGACACCTTAACCAGAGTATCCCAGAGATCCTCTCTCCCGCCCTCAATAACAGGTTTCGTCGGGTACTCCGCAAAGTCCGCGCCCTCCGCCAGCTCAACCTCAAGATCCGCATACTTAAACTCGGTATAACTCAGCCCGAAGCCAAACTCGTACCTCGGCGTCACGTTCTGCTTGTCAAAGGCGCGGTAGTCGATATAGACGCCTTCCGAAAAGTCCGACTGCGGGAACCGCGCGTAAATCCCATCCGGCAGCGACGCGTTGCGCAGGGGGCCGTAGTCGGACTCGTTGCGCGGCACCGAGTACGGCAGCTTGCCGCTCGGATTAGCATCACCATAAAGAATGCTCGTGAGTGCGCGCCCGCTATCCTGACCTGGTAAATGCGCAAAGATGAGCGCCGTGACGTTAGGGTGGTCGATGAACTGATCCACCAGCCTTACGCCCGCATTATGGAACACGACAATAGTATTCGCGCACTGCGCCGCGACGTTCTTGATCAGCCCATCGGTGAAATCATCATGCAGCCCCGCGCGATCCGAGCCCTCCGTAGCCCACGCATTCCCAACCACGACGCACGCGTCCGACGACTGGTCGACTTTCGGGTTTCCGCTATCGAAGTCCCACCAGAGACTGCTGCCGTCTTCCCATGCGCGCTGGCTGAGGGCTTCGTACGGCGAGCTCACGTACGCCGGCTGGTTGCCGCCCGAGCCGCCGCCGACGATCAGGGTGCCCTGGGCCGCGATCTGGCTGCGACCTCCTTGCGCGGCGGCCGAGGAGCCTGAGTTCCACCCGCTGGCGCCCGGCGTGTAGGCATCGAAGGTCTTGGCCGAGTAGCCGAAGAGGGAGATGAGCTGGGGGGTTTTGAGGGGGAGGGCGTTTTTCTCGTTCTTGAGCAGCACGTGGCTTTCGATGGCGCCTTGGAGGAGTATGTCTTTGTTCTTGGGCGAGGACGCGATTACTTTTTGGTGAGGTTTGGCTAGGTCGCCCGGCATGCCGATGCCGAGGTCGGGGAAGTCTTGGTCTTGCTTCATCTTGTAGTAGGTTGCGAGGATTCTGCGCGGGGTGGAAAGGTTAGCTGTGTGTGCATCATGGCAGTGTGGTGGATGTCGACGAATCTTACCTGATTGCCATGTCATCGAGACGGGACTCGGGAACGGATCCGTTGTTCACGGCCTGCACCAGCTTGTCGCCCCAGAATTGGGACCCGATGGGCATCGTCATGTCCAATCCAGCCAGAGCTGTGGCCACACCACTGTGCTGCGCGGTCCAATCCGTCACGACAAAGCCCTTTTCCAACCGTTAGATGCATTCTCACCTAGACATGGGCTGAAAGCGACTCACCTGGAAACCGAGCTCAGTCTTGAGCAAGCCGTTCTGCGCCTTGCTGTTGGCGCATCCGTACGAGTTGTTGACGCGGTTGTACGAGCACATGATGTTTCCCGTGCCAGCCTTGACCGTATCTTGGAAAGGCCAGAGGTAGAGCTCGTGCATGGTCTTGTCGTCAATGTTGGAGGACACTGCCGCGACATTGCCTTCTGGGTTTCGGTTCGTCTCCTGTTCGTTCGCGATGAAGTGCTGGAGTTGATGTCAGTAAGTCATCGAGGTCCAAGAAAAGAGGCAACTGATTGGATAGATGGTTACTCACCTTTGTGCTGGTAATGACACCGGTAGACTGAGTTCCCTCGACAGTCTCGGCTGCCAATGCGCCGCATAGGTACGGGTCATTGGCGAAACCTTCCCAGTTGCGCCCGCTGTTCGCAATTCGCCCAAGTGGTCCTACGACAGGGCCGAGCGCGATATGCACTCCCTTTGCTCGGAACTCGTTGCCCACTGCAGTTTTCATTAGCAACTGTCTTGAGCAAGAAGTCAAAGGGGATGACTGCGTCAGGTAACATACTTCCAACAGCTCTCTTCTTAGCAAGGTCGCGGTTCCAACTGTGACACTTAATTAGCAGCTTGATCATTGCCGCTGAAAATGGAAAACACGAACCTCGCGCCCACGGAGAGACCCGACGGCCAGGCCGAGACGAAGTTGGTCGATCGCAACCCATTGCCCGCGTCGCTCAGACACATGCCAGTGAAGTTGACGCGCGGTATGGCGTCGATGGTGCCGGAGCACGCACTAGCACCCCCGAAGCCGCCGAAGCTGGTACCGCCCGTGAGGCCGACCTAGAGCAGAGAATCGTGTTAGCGGCCGGCGTCAACCCGAGGAAGAACACCCTTGGCCAATTGGGTCGTCATACCTTCTCCTTGACGCTCAGCTCCGCCACCACGTCTTTGGCTTGCGCGTAGGCATCTGCCCAGTCGCCGAGTCCCTTGCCTTCGGCTGTCTAGCTGTTAGTAAAGGCATACATTCTGATATACACTGCACACTGCAAGTGCATGTGGTAGCGAGTCGGGATGTAGGAATTGGAAGAAGGGGCCACGAACGCGAAGGATACACGGGAGGCGATTGGCCGTAGAAGAACGTGTCATCCGTGATCATGCTCTGGCCCTGGGCAAGGCCAGGCGCCAATAGGCCGGCGAGGGCGTAGAGCGTGGTTGAGTGCATCTTGACTTGACTTGACTCGACTTTGAGCACCACAACTCGTTACGTCAACGGATGTTGCGAAGCTCAGGGAAGAGTTTGCGCAAAGGACAGATGAGCTGCAGGATGTCAGCCGGAAGGATGCAGGTGGGAGGGAGTTCGTCGAGGTTATTATACCTTTGCGAGATGCAGTGCGCACGCAGCTCGTCTGTGTAAGTGAGTGATTGTGATTGACTTACACTTACCTCAGCACTACCTTGCCTTAGTTGCGCTTGGTCTTGACTGTCTCCCTGCCTGAGTACCTGGTAATAATCAGATGCAAGCAAGTCCAACCCCCGCGCCGGAACTTACCATCGATATCGTCGTGTAAGTGCTCTCTCGCTCGGTTGCTGGCCATGATGTAACGGTAACGGTGCCGGTGGGGGAGGCGCTACGGTAGGAGCTCATGGAAGTTGGGATCCGGGTGGGGGAGGGCACAACGTCGCATGGCAGGCAATAACGGCCCACCTATCCACCGCTTTCCCGGCATCAATAAGTCGGTATATTCAAGTGCGGAACCGCATTACACAATGCCATGCCCGCCATGCGCTCCAATGGCCAATCACTGGTGACATCGAAGTGTAATGAGTGAGTTCAATCGAGGTTGTCTGCTCATCAACATTATGATTCGTATCTAAATGAACCTGGGTACTATAAGACACTATAGTTGCACATAGGTATGCAGGTACAGATTAAATGCATGTTGAAGAACAGCTGCTGTATGCAGCCACTCACTCTCCTATACGTCAATTGATTATAAACCCACGTGCTACTTACCTAGTCTCTTGAGTGCATACATACCCCAATTATCCAATAACTCTTCAAGTAATTGCCTCGATCAAATTGCGCTCTTCAACTAGTAATTAGGTAAACATGCATGATCTGAGTGAGTGAGTGAGGAGCAAAGCACCATCCATCGGATAAATTTTCACGAGAGAGGCGACCGCACGGGCGACCCATCGGTGATCTTGCCCGATTCGACCCCAATAATACCGCGGCGATAATGTCCGAATGGGGAACCGCCCATCACGCGTTTTGGTACCGGGACTCACTACCGTTGCATGATGGGGACCTGCTTACATACATACTACCTACATACTGAACCTACATACACGATCGAGCAATACCTAGCTGAGATCGGGATGCGGGGAAAGCTAGCGAGAGGTATGGGTTGGGATGGTTACCGTATGGAGCAGAAAATGGAGTAATATCCCGTAACACGAGAACGCGAAGAGCAAGGGGAATGAATTCCCCATCGTCACATCGTCAAAGCGTTCGAACGGTAGTTGGTCTGTAGTGCAGAATTCTTCAACCCATTGGGCACCCTACCCTCTATTGTATAACCGCGATACTCTATGGAGTCTACCTATAGCTACAGCTAAAGCTAAACATGGAGTAGAAGTTCTCGGGACTTTACCTCCCGGCAAAAGCTGCCCATGGTACCGCTCTTCACCTCTTTCTGGATCGCACCCCCATGGGAGTTAACACTCAACTAGGAGCCGAAAAAAACGACCAAATAGAATAACGAACAGAAGGCAGGTAGAAGAGACGGAACCAGAGCCGATCCATACGCGATCGCCAACCTAGACGAACAAACCTGCCGAGGCACGTACTCGTACGTGAACCACCAGCTAGGCACATATCAATACATTACATGCTGCAAGGGTAGGAACCTTCCCCAATTACCTAACCAATGAACACAATGCAAAAACCACAATTACCACATGATAGAAGTTGCATTCCCCAACCCCTCACGCCATGCACATCCACACCATGACCAGCCCTACCACAAGAAGCGCAGAGCCGCCGAGGTCGCGCCGAGGAGCAGCAGCACCACCCTTGTGGCCCGAGCCGAGAGTCGTGGTAACCGTGTATGTCGATTGCGGCACGATGGAATTGATAGTCGTCACCGTCCTGCTGGGCTTGGTGCGTGTCCATGTCTGCGTTATGACTGTGAGGTGCGTCTCTGTTGTTTTCATTGTTTCCACACCAGGCGCCGGAGTTGCTCCTGTGCTTGTAGTTTCGGATTTCGAGGAGGATGTATCAGTTGTCGTGTCAGTTGTCGACAGCGCCGTCGAGCTCGAAGGCAACGGCGCATCTGTGATTCGCATGATTCCCTGATACTGCGACACCACCTCGGAGGGTAAGTGCTCGAGGTCGCTCGCCTCCCACTGCACCGTCATCTGGTCGTGCTCGATCCACAGCTCGGGCGCCGCCGCCAGTGTCGTGTACACGTCTGCTGTGGTGATGTCCGGCATCACGAGGAAGGCCATCGGGCTCGACAGCGACGACGTGCACAGGTATTGAGAGTCGCTCGACATTGGCCTGAATCCACTGTCGTCCCATCAGTCAGTTAGTTAATAGTCATCGAAGCTGGGTTTTGCCGTCAACGCATAATTACCTCTGGCAACAGGTTCCTGTGTAGATTGTCTTGGGACCGCTGACTGCCTTGTCCCCGCTGTAGGTCGTGACACGCGGGTTTAACATGTCCATGTGAGACGGGCACACGCCGGGGCTGAAGGTCGGATAGACCTGCTTGTATTCAGATGGCATGCATTTGGTGAACGTTGGGTCGACCCATCCGCTCGTGGGCGGGATGGTGCTGGTTGCTGGTCCGTCGTTGTTGACGAAGACTGCGAAACGGTCTGAACACCAGGTAGGTTGGGTGTACACAGTTGTTAGTGGTGTTATGATTGTTGTTTCGGTAGTTTCTGCGGCCATGATGGTTGCTGGACCTGATAGTGCTGACATGATTGATGATGTACACGATGTTTCAATTCTGTTGATGTTTGTGTGCCAATTGTGCGATGCAATCTAATGTGACTGAGTGATGATGGTGTGATGGTTGATGAGGATGATAGGAAACGCGAGGTGAGGCCGCTCGCTGTTAAATAGTCCTTGTGACACGCCATGTTTTGAATTGCAGTCGCACAGGACGCAGACGAGGAGATGCGGCTGCCATGGGCTTTCATCCCGTGTCACAGGTGTGCAAGATGATAAGTCAATCGCTTGATCGAGAAGCAGCAATGGCACCGGGTCGACATGAGGCTTGAACATGATGCGTCTATCTCTCTGCTCGTTGTCTAACGCAACAGGATGGGAAGGAGAGGAACAAGCTGGACCTATTTCCTTGAGGTTGGTAATGGTGATGACACTACGACCGATCACTCGTCGCCAATAGCGCGTGTCATGCTTTGAAGCTTCCGTCGAGAAAGTGTTCCTGGTGAGGCGATATCAGATGGAGGCAGTTGCTTTCGTTGATTACCTAGGTACATGGCATAATTGAACGCAGTGACGGAGATTTATAGACTAGAAGGCGCACTCGCCACGAAATGGCAACATCCACAGCTCGAGACTTCTTTGCATACTGCCTCACATGGTTGCAGTATCCTGATGTGCCAGTGCTCGAAATATTCAGTGACTGGTGAAGTTGCTGATGATTTGGTGCTGACTAATAGATGCCCGAGCCAAACATCCCCAAGAAATCGACGCAATTGAGACAATTTTTACACTTCTTATATGAAACCAATAGAATAATTTCGTCTAGCGACTCAAGCGAAAGTCCAGGCTTGTTTCCTATTGTCCATGAAGTGACTCGTGTAAATAAAGCTTTAGGTACCTGGTACGCTTGCCAGATCAGGAGTCCTTGTATTCTCCTGTAGTCGACGCAGAGACCTGGGAAGATTTCGTCCAATAATTCTACATTCCACATGAGCTTCTTGTTTTCTCTTCCAAGAGAGTCTGCTTCTCCCCCTTCATGATAAACCGCATCTACAACGAAGAAATCAATGAGTATATATGTGTAACTCCATCACCAAAGGGGGCCTTTGAAAGGGCCTTTGAAAGGGCCTATGACTAGACCTGTGAACATGACGTATCTAATGAGAGCTGACTTTTGATCCCAAAACCTCAATCTATACTAGCATTCATACTAGATCAACGCGTCCCAGCCGACCAGCTCACTCTTTACCCTCTTCTATCGCATCCCTGTCCACGGTGATCGCAGCCCAGAGTTGCTTTCTCTTCTACGATGTTGTTAGCATGTTACAACAAGTGCGAGTGCAGCCTACATACCTTATTCGCCAGCCCCGCAACACTATCCCTCGTCTGCCTCGCCATCCTACCAACCTCAGCAATCTGCAAAGCGCGCTCATCCCTCGTCATCTTCTTCGCGTCCGGGAGGCCCAGACGCTCAATAGTCCTGATTCCCGGAAGGATATACAGCCCCGAAACCTCAGCATAAGTATCAGCCATAGCCTGCACAACAATATAATGCCCCTTCAATTCAAGAGCCTGCAGCCGGATATTTTCAAGTCTCTGTTTCTCCTTGCGCTCCCGCTCCAGTCGCTCGTCTTCACTCACATCAGCTGCGGTCGCTTTATACCGATCAGCCAGCTTTCTTGTAGTAATAGCCTTTTGCGCAAACTGGTCGACGCGCGTCTTGTCCATGTAGCTGATCATGGTCTGCATGCCGGCGAAGAAGCGGACCAGCTCGTCGAGGTTCTCGCAGAAGTACTGCAGCTGCTCGACGCAGTCGCCGAGGATCTCCTTGACTTGGGTCTGGGGGGGGCTTGAGTCAGCTTCACCTCCACCTTCACCTTCTGAATAATTTACTCAAACGGAACGGGGTGGAACGGAAATTGCCTTCCGTCCTATAAGGTATGCTTACCATGTTCGCCTTTTCCATCAGCATTTTCTCCAACCGCAGCTCCATGAGGGTGAAGCCTTCGGCCTCCTTCATTTCGGCCTGCATGTACCTACGCAGGCGTCGCTCGGCGTCGAAGAGGGCGCGCTGGGCGTGCTGGAGATGGCGGAAACGAAGCTCTGCTGATGATGGCTCTGCGATTTTCTGTTAGCTATCCCTTCGCATGTTACGTTGTGGAGCCCAGTGCGTACTCCTGGCTGATATTTGTTCCGCTCTGAGCTTCACGTGGATGTCAGTTGAGTTGTAATATTAGCGCATAGGGGCGGACGGTTCTCATGATTCTGCTTACCTTCTCCTTCTCGGCTTCTTCCCTGTCGACGTCCTTATAACCCTGTTCGATGATAGCGCTCACGGTTTCTAAAGAACCCTTGACATCGCTGCGCCAGACATCAGCGTTCCTGGAGAGCAGGGCCGACGTGTCCTGTTGCATGTTCCGCTCGCTGCGAACGACCTCGCGAATCATGGCCGCGACCTGAAATACCACCAGTGGTTAGTGGTTATCGAGCTCTATCCTATTTGGTTTTTCTAGCATACCTTTTCTCCCGGCCGCACCGCAACACGCACTTGCTTCGCAACAGGCGACTGTTCCTTCGCAAACTGCGACGCCAGGGCCTGAAAGCCATTCCAGATATAGACGATATTGCGCTCCGTCTGCGCATCGCCGCGCAAGCCATCCCAGTCCACGCCGCAGTACTCAGCCACGCCGTTCTGGCTTATGAGCGCCGCCTGCAGCTTGTACAAGTACTCCTGCAGGCCCTGTGCCAGCGCGTAGCCGATGTCTCGGTGGTGGAGGGGGTCTTTGGGGTCCGGTTCAAAAGCCGGAACCTTAGTGGCCTCTTCTTCCGGCGGCTCGAATGCCCTGCTGAACAGATCCATCACGGAAGATACGGGGTCTAGGTAGATGCTCGCCGTCATGTTGACCATGGACGCGGCACTGCGTCCGAGATCGGCCCATATGCCTGATTGACGCCAATTCCTCCTAGTCAGTAGTGTTTGCTGGCAGGTTTAGGAGGTGCACGAACCTCTGTTTTGAGCCTTCTGGGCCTTTCTGAACTCTTCTTGTCTATCATCCCGTTGCCGACGAATTTCCTCTATCTGTTCTTCTGCCTTTTGGACCAAGGTTTGTTTCCTCTGCTTGGTCATCTCCTGGACTGTGATCTCGTCGTCCAGTTCGCTTTTATTCTTCTCCAGTTGGTCTATGCGCGCGCCTCGTTAATTCACCTATGTCTACCACAGCTGTGGACTTGGGGAGTAATCAGGGCATAGGCCTACCATCTTTGGCAACACAGGCTTTGTGAATAGCCCTCACAAACTCGCCCCACGCATCAAACTTCTTTTTGACAGCCTTGATGTCCTCGACGGATGTAGTCGAGATCTCCTTCAACTTAGCCAGCTGATCAGGGAGATCAAGCTCGGCGAGATCAGGATCTTCGACGGCCTCAACTATCATATCGATATTGCCCCCCAGCTCACAGACGCCCCCTGCCAACATAGATACGCTCTTCATGCACTGTTCTGCCTCGTTGAAAGCGTCGCGGCCCAGGTGGGCGCATTCTATGAGATTGGGCCGCAGCGAAGGGTATTTCAGTCCTATGGTATCCGAATTGGCGAAGACGAGCGAACCCGCCAACGGATCCGATGCCAGGATGAAGCATTGGCCTAGTCGTCTCAGCGCATTCGGAGCGGCGCCGAGCAAGACACCCCAGTTGGACTGGCCCAGTGCGTTCTCGGCGAATGAGCTGACGACTTGGTTTGCGCCCTTCGTCGTCCTCACTAGGCGGAGAAGGTCTTCGTTTCGAAGGAAGCCAGAAGTGTCGTCTGAGAAAGTGCTCGGAACATCATTGACGAGTCCAGACGCGTTGTTCTCAGCGGCAGAATATTGTGGTGGTTGAAACATGGTGAAAATCAATTGATAATCCGGACGCTTGGGAGACTGTCGTCCTACAAGTCGAAGTAGGTAGGTAGCTAGATAAAGTCTCGCGCGAACTCTATATATGGGCGATGCAGTGCATGGATTTTGTGTTTAAATTGTAAAAAAGAATTACGTGAGCACACCAAGTCCCATTCTACCGAGCCTCAATCCTTTTTGACAGCAACGTACGACTGCGTCTACAAAAGGCCCATACAGAGCACGACTGTTGCTGTATTTCTAAGCAGTGCATACTTGCCCAAACTAGGGCTATAAGCAACCGCAAATAGTATCTTGACCGCGATTCACAGATTGCCGTTACACGGGCGGCACAGCCCAAGGCAGTATTGGCATAGCGTTGGGGGCCATTCCGCTTTCCTGGTTGATGAGTATAGGTGGTAAGCATCAACTATACAGTTGGACAGGGGGTAGAGACAAGGGTGAGTCGCTACGCCGAGGGAAGGGTTTGCGCAGGGATGGTGTTGTGATCTATGAATAACACGATGCTCTTCGAAGTATGGAAAACCTTTCCTCGCTGCTTTAGGTGAATGCAAATTCCACAGCGGGCCAAGAAGACACCATCAATGCATCTCGACGCAATTATTGCGCCTGAATATAACCCTTCGTGAAGTCCTGAACCTATTCGGAGGCTTCAAATTATTGTAGTACTTGGAGGACGATTGCTCAAGTACCTATATATAGAGGGATTCAAGCATTGAGAGTGGTTCCGTCCGATGGCTGCGATCACGGGTATGGTCTAGGACCCTCGGGACCCCGGGGCAGTCTGGCCAAGCAAGGGTTTGGTTCCGAACTTCCTTTAGCCCCCACGCATGGGGCGATTTTTCCACGCGACAGGTGGGCTGCACTGAAAATAATTAATAATCATCAGATACGCAGCTCAAAAGAACAACTGAGTGCATAGACAAGATACGATGCTGACGTGAGCGACGAGGTTCTCGCCGCTTTTGAAGGCGGTCTCCGAGATGGGTGGCCAGTACGGAACTGTAACTTTCCTAATTTAGATAGACTCCCTGGCTCAAGAGAGGTTTGTTTTCTTCGCCAGTTTCAATACACTTCTTAATCATGCCGACTGTCTAGCTTTGAGTAGCCGTTCCTTTTCTCTCTACAGAAACGACATGTCACAAATGAGGATAAAATGACGAGCGGCGACTTGGATACCGAGATCAAGGCGATCGAAGTGAGGTTGGTGAATCTCGCAGAGCGAATCGCAACATTCGAAATAGATTCCAGAGCCAGGATCGCAGCCACGCACAAAATCATGCTAGGCCAGCTCCGCGACAGCGTCAACGACGTCAATAACACAATACTCTTCCTGGAGCAAGGCGGCGACGACGCATACATCGACCTCGTGATCGGGCCGTTGTCCGAAGCGCAGGCGATTAAAAACGTAGTGAAGAAGCACTCGGGGCGGATGCACGCGAGCTTTTCGCAGCTGCGCACCACGGCGATATCAGCCGTCAAGCAGGCGGAGGATGTCAAAACGCAGTTCAGCGAGTTCGACGTGCAGCTCGATCTTCTCAGAAACGACCTCGACGCTGTTGCGGCACAAGCTGACGGGCTGCTCGCCAAGGCCAAGGCGACGCTAGATGCGAAGGAGAGCGAGTTGCGGAAGACGAAGCAGACGCTTCAGGAGAAAAAGAATGCGATAGACACGCTTGAGGCCGAGTTGGATGGCGATAAAGACGAGCGGCATCGGCTGCGCAAGGTAAGAAGGGTCTCAAGTCTCCCGCCATCTGCGAGCGATTCGGACGTTAACGCGATTGAAGAAACGAGCGGTAGCTTGGGCCTCGTCGGTCATTTTCCCGCCGATGGTGCTTCGTGCGCTTTCGTTGGAGCTTGACGCAAGGTAAGCCTCTTCTCATGTATCCTCGCGACTCAGGCTTACCGCGCGTTGTGATAGTGATCTACGCGCTCAGATGAGAGGGCTGAAAGAGCAGATTGAATGCGAAGAGCTCAAAACATCTTCTCTCGAGCGGGAAACCGCAACTTTTGAAGGGCAGAGAAAAATCCTTGCCGCAATTGTCGCGAACACCAGAGTTTTGATCGCCCGATGCGAGCCGCTAGCCTCGAACGCTTCGGAAACGCAGAAATTGGTGGATAGCCGAATCGTCGAATATCATGATCTGGTGCTGCGTACCGACGAATTTGCGTCCTTTACGGGAGATCTGACCCGACAGACAAATGCCTTTAGGTTGCTGGGGTGGAGCTCGAGGATACAGCTACAGAAGAGCACGGGGAGAATCGTCACCCGGCTGCTTGAGATGGACCAGGCGGAAGTGAAGCTGATCACCATGGATCTACAACGTGTATGAGCCGACACATCTTTCATTTTAATCTGACCCGGGAACGACAAGAATGCAGCTGCAATTCTGAGGCCGAAAGAGAATGACCCGACAACGCCCTGTCGAAACCCCGGATCCGATTGGGATTGGATCGGGCGGGCTTAAGTCGAACTTTTTTGTTCTCAGACAACGAGAGCAGCAATGATCGGGCGCATAGCGAAGATGAAGACAATTGACATATAACGTGACAACAGCGATCCAAGCAAGTGTTTCGTCTTTAAACTAGGTCTCAACTTGCTCGGTTGCTAACGAAAACTGTAGGCACCTCGAGCACGGCTTAGGAAGGGGGTGTGAACGGGGAAATTCCAGTATGAAGAACTCGGGTATGCTTATAAAACAATATGCAGTTCTATAAATTAGTTCCACAGCGGGGCGACACTAGCCCAATCGAGTATGGAAGCTAAGGTAAGCCATATACAATCAGGTATGACGAAATGTAGGTAGGTATTCAACTCTCGAGGTGAAATGTTGCAAACATCATGGCCCCAAATTACAAAATCGCATTAGTTCAGCTTCACCCTAAAGTGAGTATGGGTGTTTTCTTAAGGTTGTGAGATACACATACCTAATATGAAGAAGTATAAACGTTGCTCCATTGAGCGCGCTTACCGACCGAAGCTCAGCGCTCAGTCAATGAATTACGGCTGCTAGTACCTCTAATCAAGGCACATGAACGAAGCTCCCGACAGCTAGAACAATGAAATTTAATACTTACTGACGCTTGTACACAGCCGCTATCACCGGCTCAAAACTATGAGAAAGCCGCATCATTCATACGCGATGCCGCCGCGCAAGGGTGTCACCTAGCAGTGCTACCCGAGTACCACCTCACATCATGGGTTCCTCACGCAGCGGGGTTCAAAGAAGCATGTGCGAACTCATCGCCGTACCTGCAGAAGTACCAAGATCTAGCAAGAGAGCTCAAAATCTGCATCGTGCCCGGGACAATCATCGAGGCAGAAGGCGACTCTCTGCTAAACATTGCCTACTTCGTCTCGTCCGACGGCGAGATTCTGGGACGATACCAGAAGAAGAACCTCTGGCACCCAGAGCGCCGCCACCTCGTATCGTCAGCCCACGAACCTCATGTTGCCTTCGACACGCCTCTCGGGCGAGTCGGGTTACTCATATGCTGGGACCTGGCCTTCCCCGAAGCTTTCCGCGAGCTCATCTCGGACGGCGCCCAGATGATCTGCGTGCCGACCTTCTGGAGCATGTGCGACGTGTCCGACGAAGGCTATGCGCTCAACGCCGACGGCGAGGCCCTGTTTCTCAACAGCACGGTTGTCACTCGTGCTTTTGAGAATACGTGCGCGATCGTGTTTGTCAACGCGGGGGGTCCGCCCGAGAAAGGGGAGAAGACGAGCTTTGCTGGCTTGAGTCAGGTTGCTGCGCCGCATCTTGGTTCAATGGGGAGGATGGGCCGCGCTGAGGGCATGGCGATTGTTGAGCTGGACATGGACGTGCTGAGGATCGCGGAGGAAAACTACAAGGTCCGGGAGGACAGTGAGTTCCCTGATGCATTCTTACGCCCGTTTTATGTCGAGCACGCTAACATATTTCCTTTAGTGCAGAACGAAGGGTGGCACTACGCCTACACTCAGATCCGCGACGAGAGCAAATTGTAGATATGGGAGACGTCACCCCAAGTGTGCTACATCAATTCAATACCCGAAACACCATTGCCAACATCTAGTTTCCTGAAAGCCGTACGCCCGTCCCATATCCTCGTCATTTGTAGTTCCCAGCTACGCAGTAGCTCAATGGTAAATGTCCATCGCGCCCCCCGAACCGCTATCTTCACGCAAGTTCCGAATCGTAATCCACAACACCTTCGTCATAGCCTTAGCCTCCTTATCCTTGGTCACCGAGCGCTCAGTCGCCTTCTCAACCCTATCCGAATACCTCGTCTCAACCTTCTCTCTCTTCAGGTCGAGTTTCCTTATCTTGTCGTCCCCCTTATTCCCATGCTCGCCGACCTTCTGCTCCTTCTTATCCAGCTTCGCCAGGACCTTTTCCCTCTTTTCCTCAGCCTTCTCAATCCGCTTATCATGTTTCTCCACCGTCTTGCCTCTATCTTTCAACCGCTTCTTCTCGATATTCTGGCGTTCCCTTTCCGAGGCGAAAGCATGTATCTTCCCCCACAAATTCACCTCCTCAGTGTTCACAGCCGGCAGAGGCTCCCCCTCCACATCGACCTCCAGCGGCTCGACCCAATACTCCAAAGCCTGCAACCAGCGCTCCGCAACCCCCATCGTCTGAATCTGCTCCAGATCCAGCAACGGCTGCAACAAGCGCGCGTCGTCGCGGACCTTGCCCTTGGCGTCCAGGATCGGAAGCTTATTGATGCGCGCCACAGCGTCGAGCTTGGCAATTTCCATCTTAAGCCCGCGCGGCGCGAATACCTCTTCGTTGACTTTGCGCAGGTAGATTTCCGTCGCGCCTTTCGAGAGCGCGATCTTTCCTGCTGTTGAGGCGAGGTTGATTGCTAGACCAACTGTCTTCACATCATAAGGTTCAATGTCAATGTTGTGTGTGCATTGGGAATGAACCGTTCTAGGGGGGGTGGGAAAAGGTCTGTCTGCTGTATGCTGCAACTCACCTGCGCAGTCGCCACCGGCACAATCTCCAAAACCTCACCGACGAGCCCGAGCGCGCGAAGCGGCGGGCTCTGCACCGCCACACGGTTCAGGCCATCGAGTACGTTCAAGAACTCGGCGCGGCCGAGACCGAATGCCTCGAGACACGGCGGGTACGCTCTTAGGAAAGGCGAGCCGAGCACCGCTGCTGTCGCAGGGATCACGATCGGCTTCTGCAAGCCTGCGCGCTTCTCAGGAAGTTGGAGACCGTCTTGCATGGGAGGGTTTCCCCGTGAGAAGGGTGGCGGTCGCGCAGTGCTGCTGGATTCTGAATACGCCGGCGGCGGTTCATCGGGGATTTGGTGCTGCGACCCTGGAGGGGGTTCGAAGCTGCTTTTCTGCAATCGTGTTAGAAATGATGTTCTCTAATTATTGCAGACATGATGCTTGAGATACGAACATGCATCTTGTTAAGAGCCTGCTCTTGCTGCTGCCGAGGCGTGATTGTAGGTAACGGAATGAAGCTTGAATCACTCAATTGCGAAGATCTACATGTAGGTACTCGGGCCCTCACTTTATATCCTCGATTGGGCCTGAGGTATACAGGGTGACAATGTGGCGAAGCATCGCTTACGCAAGTTTCTGAAGTCCTACTGGTTCTGCGACGGGCCCTCGGACCCCGGTCCCAATGACGTCCTCAATCCACTCACTATTACTATTGTTGCGCACCAAGAATGTGTCTATGCGCAAGTCCTGAGTGAACTGTCATATGTTGGCCAGAGACGCTGTAACCAAGTCGACAAATTGAAAGCTTGTGCATGAAGCTGTATCCGTTTACGTTTTGTTTGTGAGGAAATTGAGGAAAAACTGGAATAATTAGCTGTTGAATTGAAGACACTGGCCCGATCGGGCTAAATCTTCCACTGAGGGGCATTGGTGTTACTATTGCGCTTCAGTGTAAGACTGTAAGCTCTCTATGCGAAGCAAAATAAGTAAAATCATGTCTGAAGCGACTGATAATTGAGATTGAGAAAGGAAGCGAAACCCATTCAAAGTAAATACTCGGTCGCAAAGGCGACTCAACAAGACAACTAGGCTAGTTCAAGTCCAAGGTAACAGGTAGAATAGTGAGTTAGGTGAAGCTTATTCAAAGAGTGAACCCAGTTATAAATCACGACCATTGAAGCAAAACTATTACAAGGCAGACTTCTTGAATTTTTTTGGGCAATGCAACAAGGAAAGACACAATTTAATCCTGTTTCTCAGACCATGTTCCTCCCTCTCTCCGACTCTCCCAAGCAAGAAACAAACCCGTGTCCTCAAGCCACGCGTCCACATGCACCTAGGAAGACCAAGGATATCCACCGACCTGAAGTTGGCCATTAAGAAAGGCCAACTTGTTAAGCTTCTTCTCCGCAATTTCCGCTTGATGCTCTTCCAACTCAGTGACGTCCCAGTTCGCATGGAGGTAAGTTCCCTTCAAGAAATCGGCCTTAGCCGTCGACAAATACACCGTAAGCCCCCCAAACAGCGCCGGCGTGTCCTTAGTAAACGGCTTAAACGGCTCAACAACCATACCGCGCCCGTTTTCCGCGATCACCATCCCAGGGTGCACGGAGAAAATGCGCAGCTCGGGCTGTTCGAGATCGAGACATTCGCCCAGCTTGACAAGAGCCAGTTTCGAAGCACTGTACCCCGACATAGCAGGCGCGAGGAACGACGCAGCCAGACTGACGAGGTTGATAAGCGTGCCTTTGCCCCCAGCCACGGTCACGAAAGAGTGGCTGATGTTATAGGCGGTCTTGACGTTGACTTCGAAGTTCTCCCACCAGGCGTCGGCGGCCTGCGCGCCCACGGGTGCCACATTCATGGCTCCAACGGCGTTAACGACGACATCGACGCGGCCGAATTTTTCGAGAGTCTTGGAGAACGCGGCATCTGTGTCGGCCGAGGATCCCAGACCCGTCGCGATGGTCAGAACCTCGGACTTGCTGCCGAGATCTGCTTGGGCCTTGGAGAGGCCCTCGCTCTTGCGACCGACGAGGACAATGCCTGCCGCTCCGGCGGTGCTCCAGGCCTTAGCTGCTGCCTTGTTTGTGTACGGGTTAGTGGGAATAAGTCACCGACGCTGTTGGTGAACTGACGAAGCCTAAGCCGCTTGTGGCGCCGAATACGATGAGGACCTTGGAGGAGGCATCCAATGCTGGGTTGCTTGCTGGGTCGATGGCTGGGTAGATGTCGCGATGCATGCTCTTGGTGAGCATGAACGGGGCCGTGTAAGCGTCGGGTGAAGCAGCCATGGTGTTGGATTATCTGGCAGTGTGGATTTTTAACTGGATTGGTGATGATGAATGTGTTTGAAGTTGAAGGATTGGCAGTGAGATAGAGAGCGCGATGTCGAGACAAGAGGTAGAAGAGTTTTGCATTGTAAGTCTTCATCTGCTCCTATATACATGGCGAATTTGATCGTCGTCGGTGCCAAAGATGAGAACTCGTCGACGTTGCTCGCTTGGTCAGCTTGATGGATCAAACACGCCATCATTCCGCCCTTTCTTATAAACCATGTCGTCTTGCCTGTGAGAAAGTGGGATGGTTATAGGCGACAGGTGTATTTTCCACGGTGGCCGCCAACCGACGTTGATAATCATTGTAAGCATGTGGGTTGGTTTTGGACCATAATTCCGCACTACATCATGCTCGTACAAAAAAGGCGGAATGGACCTCCAGGGAGGGAATCCTTGGCACTTTGTCACCCTTGCAATATGAGAATAACGGAAGTATCTGCTAATCGAGGAGTCCATTGCTAAGCTTAAAGAGCGTTTTGGATGACAAAAGTGGGCGGAATGTTTCCGCACTACTCCTTTGGTAATGAAGACCCAATCAATCACCATAATTGGGTATGGCGAAAGTGCTCCCGATAAGGAGAGCAAGGATAAACTCCCCTGCGGAAAAGGGACCATCGTGGGGAGTTTGTATAGCCTGTGCAGCGGCTCAGATGCATTATTCAACGTAATTGCGACCTTTGCTTAGACAAGCAATTGAGATTTCCATATAAATGGAGGAACGGGACTGTTTGGGCTAAGATGCTTTAAGGTAGCAGCTCTTCGCTCGAAACTAGGGGCTTGATTATCTATAATATAATCTAGATGCTAACTCCCTAGACGGGTAGATTGAGGACACGCGACTCAATAAGTAGCAGAAAACTAATATCGTCCGAGTAGAAATGGCTCCAGCCACGACGACAGAAGAGCAAGCTCTAGCCAAGCAGGCACAGGAGGTTCTCGAGGGCACCCCGTACGCCTGCTCGGAGCTATCGGCGCTAGGCGGCGGCACAGCCAACTTCCTCTACCGAGGCATCTTGCGACAGCCCTCGCCTGACACCACCTCCACGTCCACCTCATCCTCACCAGGGACTGTGATCGTGAAGTTATCGACCGACTACGTCGCCATAAACCGCGCCTTCCCCCTCGATGTCACGCGCTGCTTCGCCGAGAAGTCGATGCTGGAGGCACTCGACGGGTTTCCGCGCCGCGTCTCGACGGGAGTCGGCGATGCGCATTTGCATCATGTGATCGTGAAAGCGCCACGGCTCTATCATTTCGATCCTGTCGCGCATATTCAGGTCCTCGAAGATTTCCACGACACCAAAGATTTGACGACCGTGTTGGTGTCGCCTGACGTCGCCGCGATCCTTCCTGGTCCCAGAGCTACGTCTGTGGGTCGTGCCGTAGGCGCCTGGCTGCGAGGATTTCACGGCTGGTCGTCGGAGGTCGCGCAAGCCGACTTGGTGCGACGAGTCGGGTCGAACGCAGGCATGCGCCGGCTCAAATGCCTCATCACGTACGACAGCTTCTTGGAGATCCTTGATCGACACCCCGAGACTGTCGAGGGTCATCGGGAGACGTTGGAGAAGGTTCGAAAGACTATGCAGTATGAATTCGAGCGTCCGCCTGTTGCCGATCAACCAAACTGCGGGCTCATCCATGGGGACTTTTGGGGTGGCAAGTGAGTGTAGTGACCTTCAAATCTGGTCCTTAACTTCGTTTCTTACCCCCCATTCCGGTACCTGGAGAAGTTCAACTACCCTCCTCAAAGATAAGATAAGCGCTAACGTCTCATAACGCGACCAAAGTGTGCTACTCCCCAGCAATGCACAGGGCGACATCACAGCACTCAACGAGCTTTTCATCATCGACTGGGAAAATGTGCAATTTGGGCACCGCGCCGTCGACATAGGCGGCTTCCTCGGGGATCTGTACGAGAGATTTCACTTCAAGGGTGTCGAGGAGAGTCTCCCCGCCATGGAGGGGTTCATTGCAGGGTATGGTCCCGTTAGCGAGGATCTTGCCTACGCTATCGCCATACACGCTGGTGTGCACTTGATCTGCTGGTACTACCGACGCGATCGGAACGCCCCTCTACCGTACCTCTTGCCTATCGTCTTGAAGGCGCTTACGATTGGGAGAGACCTGATGCTCATGGGCTGGGCCAGGGATAGAAAGGGGCTCCAGAGCAGCATACTGGGTTCCATGTTTGAAGATGGGAATCTCCTCTAGGTGTCAATACGCTAGGTTAAGGGTAAAGAATATGGGGGGCCTGGGTATGCCTCCTTGTACTGAACCATTTAAAGACTTGAATTAATGATGCCACAAGAGTGCGCGATATTTAAGCCTCCGACTCCGAACCGACTTGACGTTGTGTACCACTACCAGACCACGCCTATACCCGGGAGGCCTTTGCGCTCCTACTCTTCTTGATGGCTTTGTAGGAGAAATACGTCCCTATGGCAGTCGCAACGAAACCAAGAATACCGACAACTACACCAATGATGCCAGCGGTATCAAGCCCATTGCTACCTCCACCTCCACCTCCACCACTCTTGCCTCCACTGCTGACGCCGGAGCCCGAGTCTGTCGGCGTCGGGGCCTCGGACTCCTCAGGGCCATTCTGAGAACCGGAATCTGGCGTCGAATTAGGAGATGACAACAACGACGACGAAGACTGAAGTGTTGTTTGCAATGTGCTTTCCAATGTGGCTTGTGGCTGGGACTGAGCCGAGGACGGAGACGAAGACGAAGACAGGCTGGTAGAAGAGGAATCTGCATTGAACGCACACGCATCAACCCCGTCCGCGCATCTTGAGATCGCGAAGGCTCTGGAACACGACATGCAAAGGCGACATCATCCGCCTCTGGGCAGACGAGACTTTCACCGTCCTTGTCGCCGTCACCGTTGCCGTCGCCTGCACCTCCGCCTTCACTGTCGCAGTGACAGTCGCTGTCGCGGTGACGGTCACGGTGGAAGGAAAGACACCCGTACCTGGAGCCGCCGTCGTGGTCGCGGGCGTCTTCTGCACGTAACCCGCACCCGTGCAGTACGCGTCGTAGATGGACACGGCGCTGTTGGTGTCGAGCGTGTTCTGCGCGCACTCCTGGTTCACGCAGCTCTGGATGAAGGCGTGTCCGTCGGCCTGCAGATCCAGCCGGCAGATGCACTCGTTCTGCGGGTTGTGGTAGTCGCAGCCCAGCTTGTCGGCGAGTCTGTCGGGGCCCTTGTAGAGGTCCCAGGCGAAACAATCTTGCGCGCACGGCCGCTGCGACGCATATGCTACTCCTTGTGTGATGGAGGCCGATTCGCACGCGGCGAGGTGGAGCAGGAGGGAGAGGGTGAGGACCACGCCCAACATCGTGACTGGGTACTGGGCGTGACAGCTTTGGTGATGGATGTCTTGGGTTCGATGAGGGAGAGTATTGGAGAGAGAAGAGAGGCGAGTTCAATGAACGAAGGTCGCGACAAGAAAAGTCGGGTGTTATCAGGGGAATGGTGCCGTGGCGC
Source organism: Astrocystis sublimbata (assembly GCA_022453515.1). NCBI lineage: Eukaryota > Fungi > Ascomycota > Sordariomycetes > Xylariales > Xylariaceae > Astrocystis > Astrocystis sublimbata. The sequence goes on from JAJNNY010000085.1 coordinate 45,213, forward strand.
TCATGTCGCCCTGTAGGGGAAATGAGATCAGCCGCACCTGATGACCCGTGAATCCTATCACGATCATTTCCATCGCGACGAGTACGCCTAATCTTTATCGCCGTCTTCTTTTGGCGATGTGGCGGTCTGGCGCTGCAGTCCAGCCGCGATGAACCCTTGCAAGCCACCACATAGTCGTGCAAGGTAGGTAGGTAACGTCTGCAAAGATCATCGCCTGTATCATTGCGAACACAGAATCTAGAGCCTTGCCAAGCTCAATATGGCAAGCTAGATGTCCCTATCATGAAAACTTTGATTCTAGATTTGGGCGGCTCCAAAAAGAGAAAGCGTCAGCCATACAAGTGGTTAAGATCACTAACTCAGTGTGAGGCAAAATGATCCTGCACCAACGCCCAACGCCACCAAACTTACTCCATCCCGTCTAGATGCAGTGCCGCCCAGGCTTCCTTTGATGTTTGGGGTTAGCTCGGTGACCGAACTTTGCCCCCGGCAAAACGAAGGCAGGTTCGAAATTAAGACATATCATATCCTCTACCGTGTCGTAAGTAATGCGCTTCCGATCCCGGCAGCGCAATCTTTCAATTGCTATCATAAACCTTGCCAAGCCTTGTTGTTCTCATCTTACAGATAATTACATATTATACAATCTGAAAACGCAGAAGTTGATTTCATCTCACTTGACGTTGTGATGATCTTGTCACTTGACGATTGCAACGTCGCTCAAGCCAAACCATGCATGCACCAGAAGCCGTCCGTCTCCGCATTCGGAGCTAACACTTCTCTCATCCTCCAACTCGCAGGGCCGTGCGACATAAGATCATAAACGCATTTTCTCAGGGGATGGACCCGACATACGATCGATGCGGCGTGCGCTGAGGCGAGTCGCGACAGCGGGTGCCAATACAGAGGACACACGGGCGCCGTTGCTGATGAGGCCCTTGGCGGCGATTAGTAGGTCGATGAAGGTCTTGATAATGGCCATGGTGCCGAAGAACTGGGCTGTAGCGTCGCTGGACGCGACCGTTGTGTCAGAGACGGGTCAGGTTCAAGTCTGCTTAGACCATCTGCGCATGTCACACTCGGCCAACAACCGTGGCCTGCGAGCTCGATTGCCGAGGAAGTTCTAAGTACGTATTGTTGACGAGAAGGTCAAGTGTCTTTCTTGCCCGCAAGTCGATGCACCTCGTTGTGACGACGTTGGTGCTCAAGACACGATGCATGACCGATGCATGACTGATGTCGCTGGGTGTGCACCTCTAGGTGGTGTTATCCTATTGTTCGAACCGGGGGCGTGAAGATGAGACGACGTAAGTACATCGCGGCGCAACGAACCTCGTGATTGAAACCGAGTTTTCGGTCGCTCGTTTCATAGCTGCGATGCTTTGAAAGGTAGGAGGGTAGTCTCCAGTTAGGAGGCTCATCGACATGCCTTCGGCTGGCGTATTAAAGGGTGCATCTTAGCAACGGCTCTCTTTCGTATAAAGTTAGTATTAGACTGGATAAATGGGAAGATGAAACAAACAGTGCCTTGTAAAAGGTAGTCCATGATATAAAATCGCAAGACTTATGATATCGATGTAGTGTTGCCAAGCACTATTTCTGCCTATCCTATCTACAAGATGTTGCAAACAGCCACACTGCCTACAGCTATAGAAGATTCGAAAATATGCCTGTTTCTGACGATAAAGTGAAAGTCGACAAGGGTCAACTTAACAGTACCACCTCAAACTGAATGGCCATCACGTCGCCTTCGATTCCCCAGCATTGATCTGAACTGCACGCATCTTGTCTACTAGTTTGGAACCCTCTGCAACTCCAATGCTTTGTTGCCTTCCAAGGGACGGTTTTCCTTGTGTGGCGGAGGGGTTGTTCTTGCCATCCAACGCATTGACCCAACCCATAATCAATCGTGATATGATTTTGTATTCCTCCTGCTCCTCCTTCTTGTCATCGCCACCCAAGGCAGTCATTTCCAGATATGGTTTATGAATGCTAACCGGGATGGCATGGGGAATAGTGCTCCACTCTGGCAAGATGGTCTGACAAGTGAAGTTGAGTCAGCAAAGAAGTTTGGGGAACCGAAACGGATCAAATACTGACCAAATTGAGCTCAGTGTTGGAGGGGGACAACCCAGGAAAGCATGACACGATCCTATCACGCCACTGCGGCTTCCTTGTTCTATCGAAGAACTTGCGCTGCATTGTCGAGATGTAATTGAATTCCTCTTCGAGGCCTGTTGGTTTTCGCATATCGTCAGACAGGGCCGGTCCTCTGGGGAGCAGTTTTGCGATGGTGCCCCTCATGCTGCCACCCATGCTGCCACTGGAGTTTAGACTTGAAGCATTCGTGTTTGGTTGCGTAGTTTCAATCACGATGTTAGCCCACTGCCTTAGCCCGTGTGAGAAATGCGGTGTTCCGAACAGCACAAGCCCCTGAACGCCGCCATTGACTGGCGATGTCTGTTCGGCGTCCTCAATGACCTATGGGCAATGTTAGTGGTGTCAAGGGTGATGATTAGTGACATGAAAAAACAGAAGCTGGTCGACGTGTTGCTGTCATACCTTTTCACACAAGATACCGCCATATCCATAGCCGACCAATATCACATTGGGCGCCCTCCTTCTTTCATTGAATCGGTTCGGATCTTTAATGGCACTGCCCAGTTCACGGGCCTGGTCGTCAAGAGGCTTTTGGGATATGAGTCTCCCTAGAGCCGTGACAGCTTCATCTCGGGTGTCGACCTTGTATGTGGGATAGAGAAACTCATACACATCAACCTTTGATATCTTCCCTGGCCAGAAATCGCCATTCAGTCCCCAGGCCTTTCGTGGGAGATTGGCAAGATCTCCCACAAGTATAATACTTCGCCACAGTTAGCACTTGAGACTATTAGTTGCTTAAGGATCAGTGGTAGTGGTAACAGCCGAGGTAAAGCTTTGGTGCACTAGGTTGAACGAAGTCTTGATCTATAATAAAGAAAATTTCAACGTACTCGGCAACGGGGTTGCCTGATTCTAGGGCGAATAAGCGCTTTAGGGAACACAAATTTCGGGGCGCATGTTGGGGAGTCGAGCCCGCGCCTGTTTGTTTCGCCGTCGAAGACATCGTTGAATCGATTGCGCGAGGAGACTCTGCAGACAGAAGAATGAGGATTAGAAGATTTTGGAATTGAAATCAAAGAGAGTTAAAGACTGTTCAGGGGGTAAGTTGGTAAGGCCGAGCCGGTGAGAGACCCAAACATGAGAAGTTGGATATGCGTAATGAGAAGCGAGCCATACGGTACTTCCATTGTATTCTACACAATAGATAAAGTGAAGGACATGCATCAGAGGGTGCAGAAACTGGAGTCAGAAAATTTGTCCAGCTGAAGTTTCCTGGCCCCCAATGCGACATTATAAATACTGAGTCAGCCCCCCCTTCATGTTGATGCGTACATTGTAGCCGAAGACGCATCCATGACATTCCCAAGTTGGTACTCCAAAGGTCAAGATATTTCGGTGAGTATTACGAGAACACAGGGGTTGTGTCGTGTCGGTTGCACTGCTGGTGACCGAGCAGCTAGCCATGACTTCGGATACCTACAGGGACCAATTTCGTTGGCCCTATCTTACCGAGTGGCCCCCGCACCTCCAAAAAGTTGCCGAGAGGTCGTCACATCTGACCTCAGACTACAACACCAAGCTTTGCAGTATATGCATGTCATGGTCTTCAGTAGCTGACTTTGCCAGGATTTCATCTAGGCTGTTGGGGGACCATACTGTAAGGCCGAGTTATTAGACGATCCGGGGTAACCGACGTCTACTGTATGCACCCGTTCAGCTCATGCAGTTCTCGTTGCTTACAATGCATGGACATTCTATCATCGATGGAAATCCCTGATCTTATCATGTAGAGGGCATTTCAACACTATTTGAAGTAAGACGCGACTTCCGAGGCTATGTTCAAGAAAATTTCATCCCCATTGTCCGGTGTATTGCCAACTCACAGCACAGGGCTTTGATGCCAGTGCCGGAGCCGCGTTTTTGCCTTTGGCGGTCTGTAATTACCGTTGCACACCCCCAAAGAAAAGACTAGAGCCCACTGGCTTCAAACGTAGAATACAAAGATTGCGACAGATCGATAGACAGTATTGTCAACGATTGGAGGGACTGGTATATATGCAAAAGTGAGGGGGGTACTCAACAACTGTCATCCCCCTTAATTATTTCGAAGACATGGCAATGGTGGCGGAACAGTTACCTTTTTAGGAAATGATAGGCGTCCGATACAAATACCCATGCCATGATTCTTCTCGAACTCTGCAGGATATGCATGCAATATGGTGCCCGAGAACTGCTATTGCGGGTAATGTTGCGTCGTTTGAATCTTACGGCTGACGGAGACATTGAGCTGTCTGTAGCCGGCAGGAGCTTATCCAAGGCCATGATGAGTAATGGTATCATTGCATAATGTACGCTCAAGCAGGCTGAAGAGAAACCACGCAATCGGATAATAATGTTGACCTTGAACGTCTATTGTACGTAGGCAAAGAAGTAGAATATATATCACTGACAAGGCAAATTTCTTGAAAGTGGGCCAAGTCCCAGCCTTTGATTCTCCATACCTTCCTACTCCTCGGTCAACTTTGTTGAACGAGAGGCCGTCAAGCCCACTAAGCAATGTCTGCACCAAAGATGGCAGAAAGAACATGCAAAAAGATCATAGTCTGCTGCGACGGGACCGCCCATTCAGCTATCAAAGGCAACGACTTGAATCCGTACACCAATGTTCTTCGCCTCTCTCGCTGTATTAAAGCTCGGGACTCAGATGGATGTCCCCAGATAATTCATTACATATCAGGTATCGGGACGTCAGACGGCAACTTGTTCAACACATATCTTCAAGGTACTGGCATTGGTAAGTAACACCTTGCCTTGTAGCTTGCTTTCTTTCATCGTCCTCGACTAATAGTCTTGTTAATGCAGGCATCGATGAAAAGATCAAGGAGGCGTACAACTTCATCTGCCACAACTACGAGACCTACCGTACAGTCGAGGAAAAAGACGAGATCTTCTTGATTGGGTTCTCTAGAGGCGCCTATGTTGCACGATGTGTGGCTGACATTATCGATAAGGTTGGAATCTTGACTAAGATGGGCACCCACTACCTGCCATATGTCTACGACCTGTGGAAGCAGGACCAGAACCAACTCTTCCAATCCCTACCTGATGAAGCTATATCATCACCACATGCTCCAACAGGAGACCCAGACATTGCATCAACTAATCACGAAGAGAAAGACGTTGTCACCGAGTCTGGCAATGAATTCATGTACACGTCAGCTACCCAAGCGGACCCCGATACAGACACTCTGAAAACCGAGACAACCTTATCCTCCATGGGCAGCTACGCGAATACTGAGAATGAGCTCGATCGGAAAGAGTTCGACAAGAACCCCCGACATATTCTCGCCAATGCCTTTTATGTACGTCGAGGCGTTCACGTAAAGGTCTGCGCAGTCTGGGACACCGTCGCCGCCCTTGGTCGTGTCTCGGCACATCTGGGCATCCTCAGGCGATGGAAGTCGCACAAGCTGAGTTTCGTGAACTCGGATCTGTGCAACGGTGTCGACCACGCCATTCAAGCTCTCTCACTTCACGAACACAGACGTCCCTTTTGCCCCATTGTCTGGAGGCTTCCGAAAGACGAGCCGGACACTCGAGATGGAAAGCCCCGTCTACAACAATGTTGGTTTATGGGCTACCACTCCGACGTCGGCGGGGGCATACGTGGCGATGTCTTATCACACTACCCACTCGCGTGGATGATGTCGAAGCTCGAGTGTTTCATTGAACTCGATAGGTCGAATTTTTGGAATCCTCGACCGAAGGAGATGTCGAATAAATACTTGAACAGAGACTTGACATCGAAAGTGTACTGGCTCGCTGGCACACAATACCGCCTACCAAACCGACCATCTTGGCTTCCTGAATTGGAACCCCGTACCTCAGAGGTCGAATACAAATCTTTCGAGACCCTTCACTTCACAGTGGATCGTTTCCTCTCCTGGAACTCTGTCAAACGACCCAAGATGATGAAAGACGCAAAGTTCAAAGAACATGCATGGCATTTTAAGGTGCTTCCACCCCGTTCAGTTTGGCATCGTTTGCAGGGTGCTATCTGTAGCCCACGATCAACGCAGATGGAAGACTATAGTGTGCAAGAAGACATCATGAGTGAATTCGAAAAGGTTCTCCTCATGCAGTGGGTTCGAGGTGAGGCGACGGCGTTTCATAATGAAAACAATGACCAGCAAAATAGTTCAGGTGATAAAAGAGTCATGTTTCGGAAGCAGCGTTCTCCCAATCACACAAACACGTTTGGAATACTGACATATCTAGTCAGGCAAGGGATGGACATATCAGATGTGTAGTTTACTACTTGAGGTCTACCTGGCAACATAACACAATTATAACTGAAGTAAAAGTGCTCTTAAAGCTTTTCTATTGGCAACAATTAACGGAGACACCTGTTGTTGGAAGGGTTGATTGGGTTGGTTGCAATAACAAACATTCCCAGCAGTTTGTGCGTGGCAGTTCTCCAACCAAACCAAGCAGTGTGCCTTGGACATTCCACTGTCTTGTTTCTGTATATACAGCGAGCTAGCGGAATCTGAGATGCCCAAGGAATTAACGAGGAGGAATTAAGAGGCTGCAACAGCGCTATACCGCCTCAAGTACCTATCCAATACAGCATTCTGCGCCCGTGTTCAATATTGCACCTAGGCACCGATCGCACGTCTACAACAACCTAGCAACTTCCCTAACACCATTGTTTTTTCAAACAAAGAATACAACACGAGTGTTCTCAACAGCTGTTATTCAAGTTCTCGGTCGCAAAAAAACACAGTCTGTTGGCACAGATGCATATTATAGTGAGTTCTCCCATATTCTGAGATGCTTCACTTGTGCATCTGACACTCTGTGAAACTCACACATTGAACATAGCAATCAATATTCAATCCGAACAAATTCACAAATAGATACCTTGATCGACACACCGTTCCTTACCTCACGACACGATGTCAGACATCAACAAAACCAACGCCACGCCCAACGGCAGCCTGCAATATCCCCCAGCAGCCCACATCCGAATCCGACGACACACTCTTATTCGCCGAGCACTGAACAATGCACGAGCACAAGAGTCAGAGAGAGAGATGGATAAAGAGAAGACTTATTCGCTGGGCTGGCTGAAAGAGGCGGACAGCTACGGTGTTGCGAATGAAAAGCAGAAGGATGAATCGGACAAGGCCGTTGCGCAAGCATGCGACAAAGATGGCGGATCGCTGCAGTGGCTGACGGACGCAGCGAACTACGAGCCGCCAAAGAAGCCCCAGGAAGGTGCGCAGGGATAGATGCACAATCCGAGTGAAGTTGAGAGTTGTTGGACGTGGGTTCGAAGGACAGTAGGACCGCTGTAACTCAAGTGAAGAGCACTGTACCTTTTGCACAGTATGTACTGCTGTAAACCTAATACACATTCATGAACGCAAAATAGATGCCAGTGTCTCATGATTGCAATTTCCCTAGATCGTTGTTTTGTTAATGCTTTCAGTTCTCAGAGGAGCGCAACTGATTACTTAAGTACCAGGTGGGAGGTAGTTAAGGCTAAGGCTCAGGAAGACACAAGAACAGTGCGTCGTAGGTTCCCAAATATTCTAATATTTGTCACCATCAGCGCCAGCCCGTTTGTAGCAACATCACATGTCTACGCTTGTAAAAGCAGGTGCTTTGAGTCCACTTACCACAAAGTAGTAAGGTATGTGGGCAGCCAGAAATGTTGAAATGGCAGCTACGAGCATGCTGGGCAAATGGGCATCCTCACTTTCTAGGTCACCAACGGGGTGAAGGTGGGCACATGCTTGCACATCGATGATATATACTTTGGTCCTGCTCAAGTTCAGTTGTATTCAGAGGTTCAGTTGATCCCTAATAAGGTATCAGAAGAGGTGGTATATGGACTGTAAACATGACGATGTATTGCATTCTGTGCAGTGCAAAGAATTTAACTTCAATTCATAGCAACCTACCACGGTAGGTACTTAAGTACATATGCTCTCTCAAGCCGTGTTTGGCAGGCATGCAGCAATACGGGACAATGTACTACAGTTGAGGTCAGATAATAGAGGGTGCTCCTATCTTAAATACTTAAGTATATACGGCAGTGGCCTTTCCCGTGAGATATCGGCAAGTGCGAGTGGTAATAGCACTGGTATGTGTGTAAGTACCTACCCACGCTAGGTAACTGCCTTGCAACCTTACACATGTATGTTTATGCAACTACCACCGTTACTGCTTCTGCCACTGCAACTGCAACTACCACAGCAGCTAGTTACATCTACCGACTCCCCAACTCTCCGTGGATTCTTGTCATCTAACAGAATCCATCGCATCAACAGAATCCATCGCATCAACAATATACCTTCATCAAATACCTTTGGATAGCTCGTCACAAGATGGAACCTCATCCATATCAAAAGTATGTTCGAATCAAGCTATTGCACGCCAAACAATGGTAATCTAACTCAACCGGTTCGAACTAGGTTCATGTCCTCGGGGCATATCACCATCCTCGTTGGTCCAGATAAGAATAAATACACGATCCATGCCGAACTGCTAGCTAGCTTGAGTTGCTATCTCTATACACTGGTGAAAGGGGCAGCGACTAAATCACCGGTTGTTGAGTGGCCTCACATCGACGACAGGACATTCGCCTGTTTCAGTCAATTCGCCTACTCCAGGAGATACCACATCGCCAACCCCACACCCCCGAAAGTTGAAGAAAGCCCTGGTGGGAGTAGCCGGCCAAGGACGCCAAGTCCTGACGAAGCAAATACAAGCGGCTCCGGTTCGGACCTCGCACCCAGACCAATTGGTGGTATAATAGCACCGCAGACCTTCACCGACCTTACCATCGCCCACGCCAAAGTGTACGTGTTCGCCGATTATCTTCTCATTAAAGATCTAAAAAAGTTGAGCATCAGCTTCTTGGAAGATATCCTCAAGTTTGCTTGGTTCAAGGGCGAGACTATCGCAGAATTAGGAGAGTATATATACAACAACACGAAGAAAAACAAAAAACAAAACTCACTCAGAAAGGTAGTGTCTTTATACATTTCGCGTTACTTGGATCGGCTGTGTCATGAAGAAAGCGGGGTAGAACTCCTAGAGACAAATGTCGAGCTTTGCAAGGATGTTCTTTGGCATACTCTCCCGCGTGGAGGTTGAGAACAAGCTGCGTAACGTTTATCTGGAAACCCCGACCCCAAGCCACCTGCTTTTGTCTTTCTGGGAAAGGCAGGGGAAGATCCAAATTGGTACTGGGGGAATTGCTTTACACTTAATGTCATCAGCGCTAGAAGAGGAGGCACACAGTATTGGTAGGTCTGCAATGCTATAGCAAAACATGTCAGGTATTAGCGAGGTCGATGGACGAGAATTAGACAATTGAGCCACAGCGGCAAATATCAACACCGAAGCAGTGTTACTTGAAACGGAGATTGGTGAAGTTCCGAGTGAGTGCCAATGATCTCTAAATATTTGAATGGCATTGACTCAATGCCAATGTGTGCACCCTGATATGAGAAGTGCCACTACTTCAATCTGATGTTGATACTTGAAACGATTCTGGTCGATATTCGGATGAAAGCATCATCTCCCTGGCGTCGTCCGAGCGGGAATGTATCGCTAGTCAACACGAGTCGAATACAGAGGCGAAGAGCAACCCGCCCAACTTTCCTATGTTCCAAAAGCGCTTACGAGCCCGATGAGCTTGCCATTACCGTATGAGGTGAAGCTGAGTGTGACAGTGTCCTTACACTCAGAGCGCGGCTTGTTGAAGAGACGGTAGATGATTGTGACGCTGTCTGCGTCGGCTTCGTTGCCGATCTTGCTCGTGAAGTAGTCGGCATCGGCAAGCATGCCGCTTGGTAGTGGGTTGGGCTGATTAACGTCGCGACCTTCGATTTGATTGCTTTGAAACATGACAGCCTTCTTGGGTTTGAGGACGATATCGTTCTCTGTCCAGCCGCCATTGGGGATATAGTCAACCTGGGGTTGTCTTCCTGCCGAACCTTGATTACTTGGCCCCGCCGCGTCGTCGGCGTCGTCCTCAATTGAAATGACCCGGCCGGACAAGTTGTTGATGCAGGTCTGCTTGATTTTCACGTCTTCACTCGTTTTCCCACTCATCCTTTTTGGCGAGCAAGGACAACATGCGCAGTTGAGTAACGCTTCTTGGCACCCGACAGCGTCGCGGCTACGTGCAACAACATGAGTAAGGAACTCGATATTCTTTAACAGCACATCTTGGACGAGAAGGCAAACCGTATCATAAAGGCTAGATAAATGGCTACCTAAGCATGATACCCCCGCCCTTTATTTCCCGCCTATCGTCCCGACCCTCAGTATGTTTACCTTCCACCTTCCTAACCGCCTTCCCCAACGCCAACATAATCGCGCCCAGCTTGATGCAGCACTCGCCCAGTCCAGCATGGACAAGCCTCGAATGAATCGACTTGATAAACGCATCCAGCTGGCCGATGCGCATTCTGAGCAGCTGCACCACGATCAACGCCTGGTCCGCGACGTCGTCCACGACGAACCTGCCGACGTTTATGGCGGACCTGCACACGGGCAAGATCGATGGCCGCTGTTCGCAGGGACCTGCGATGTGAGACTGCGAGCCGTCTTCGTCATGCACAACTCGCAAGCTGGCCAAGAGCATCTTGGCGAGCTGCTCCACGTTCATGATGAGCAGCACGGCGAACTCGCGGCGCAGAAAGCAGGCGGAGGCGCACTTCCTGACGCTTTCCCACTTCTCTATCAGGTCTTTGAAAAGTGCTAGAAAGCAGTCGAGGTTGATAGCGTTGACGAGATTGTTTTGTGTTGATGAGCTTGTGCTGCTGTCGCTGCTGGCGTTGTTGAGACTGAAGAGGCTGGAGGTGAGTTGTTGTAGGCAGTTGCATTGCCCTGGAGCTACCCTGTGATGGCCTGCAACCGGGCTCGATCCAAGATCTACAGAAGCCAGAGAGCTAGCTTGGTGTGTGCATATATGCTGTTCGTATTCCACGTTGGGTTCGAGAGACTCGATCTCCTTTGGTTGCAATGGTCTTTCCCTCCAAGGCAAAGCATTCTCCGTCCCAGCATCATCTCCTACGGTGCATATTGGGAGCGACCAGGCAGGGCTGTCGACCATCGACCCCGCCATCGATCCGTCCCCGGCCGACGTAGACGAGACAAAGCCAGAAAAGTAGGCATCCAACTCCTCGCCCGAGTCCAAGAAAGCTGAGTTCAGCGACGCCAGAGTATCGTCGTCGAAGTGCGCAAAGTCTTCGGCGTCGTTATGCTCATTCCAAAAGCCCAAGTGAAAGGTATTCTCCGTGCTGCCGACAGTATCCCCACCAGGGACCGTAGCATCGGGTCGCGCTACGGATCTGATGCTTGGCGTTGACGGGACATGACAGTCCCGAGGCGACGTGATCGCGGACTTCCCCGCGTCTCCATTTCCCGCTTGTCCTCCGAGACTGCCCGGCGGCCCCTCGAAGATGATGCAGTCTCTCGTCAGGTGATGTTGACTCTTGACTCTGGGCTTGCGTGGCTTGCGCGTCGTTGTATACGTACAGCTGTTGCCCCATCGGGCGCACTGCTTGCACGAGGGCTTCTCGCCATCACATTTCACCTATGGCCGACAGTCAATGCTTTGAAAGGCATCTATAGTCATGGGAGTGGGGGCAAGGGTAAGAGACTCTCGACGATCTGGAACTGCCTACCTTGGCCACGCGACATCGGTCACATGCCAAATGCCTAGTCCGTCCGGCTCGCGCCTTGTATGGGTTGTTCGTGAACTCGGCAGACTGGTCCCCGCTGGAAAGCGAGAGTGTGCCGAACATCTGGGGCGCCTACAGTGCCGGAATGGGCTCTGGGACCTCAATCGGGTGAAATTGAAGTTATGGTTTTTCATTGTGGGCCGACGTCTGGAGGTTCAGTTCAGCCATTGTCGGGCATGTTGAGAATTGTCGCCTAGGACTCCTATTCACGTGGGTGATATCTCAGGACAGCGCGTTGTGATGAGATGACCCTGTGGTCCACTCCGTCAGCTTATGGTGGTCATGCATTGAGTAAGGTAGGTAGTTGATGTGAAGCTATACCAGATCCCTCGCCACCGTAATCTAGGAATCGTAGCGCGTGGTGATGGCTGGCTGGCGTGTGTTGAGCTGGTGTTGAGCGCTGGTATGAGTCTTGATGAAGTAAACTCGGTGTTGGTAATCTGCATATCGTCGGCATTAGGTGATGCGAGAAAACGTCAGCAATCGCGAATTCCGCTTTCGCATCATGATTCCCAAAGCTCGATAGTGCGAAGACGAGAACACGTCCTGGTTGGCTGCTAATTCAGGATGTCAGATCTTTTGTGTAACCTAATGATAGGTGATTATTTAAAGCTACTCACCTTAGGAGGCAGCACCAAAGATGGCGGTGTCAATGCATGCACAAGCAACCAACACACACAACAACGCTTGCGTATGTGTAAGGATATGATCTCATTAGGTGGCGTCTTATACCAGATAGGTACGTAAGCAGTATGTGAATGAATAGAAGAGTGAAGCCCGACCCCCCGAAGCTCCCCGGGCCATGGACCACTGCACTGAATCATGCGTAAGCAATCATGCACAGGACCTGAGTCATGTGTGGCGGACGTTGTTCTATATTGCCTTTGCATGCAATGTAACCCAGGAGTTGCTGAAGATAATCCAACTGCCGGCATCGATCGCTGTCGCTGTCACGTGCTTTTGACTTCAATGGCATTCTAGGCATTGCTACTTCAGATGCATGATAGACCAACTGCATTACAGAGCCAAAGTCAGACAGAATCTCGCATTCTAATAGGCTTCCGATGATCCGAAAGCTGATGAAGAGTTATCAGGTACTAGCCAATGCGAATGTTGGGTTGCTGAAAATGCGAGTAGGAAGTCATCCCTAGGATTCGCTGTTTGGTGATGCATGGGATGAAGAAAATGACGTGTAAGGTCATCCTAGAAACTGCAAGATTGATCGAATATAGGACAGTGATCCCATACTAGACGCATGCTAAGAAAGAACCTTTATCAAGACACATGTTTTAATGAACTCATGTAAGTTAGGTTAAGTCAATGTATTGTGTGCCACAGTCTACCTACCTAGTATGAGCCGTAGATAAATGTCAGTAGAAACCTGAGTCCGAACTCAAGATCCACACACATAGCTCCCAGACACCTAGATGTCTAAATTTAGGCAGGTAGCCAATAAGAAAAAAACAATCGCGAGCTTAACTCCATTAGCCCATCCAGTCACAGGCTCACAGGCAATAGCGCCATGGCGCCACACCACACATAATATTAGTACACTGCAGAAAACTCAAAGTGCTGCACCGCTCCTTCGTCCAATAACTATAAAAGCAGCGACGAAAGACCGAGGAGAGAAAGAAGAAGAGCAAAAGACATGTCAGCGGCATCATACACTGCCCCGGCAGTAAACACCATAGTCCCTAGTTGTTCCCCTGCACCTGCACCTGCACCTGCACCTGCTTCAACGGCGACGTAGACCGCTCCCGACGCTGCAGAATCCCGCGCGAAGGCGACTGTCTTGGCGAGCTACCGTCGTCAGAGCCACGCGGAGTCAAGCGAGGCCGGAGCGGGAACGCAGGCGGCGCGCCCAGTCGCGGCGACACTCCCCCAGGGGGTCTGTTTCCGCTCAGAGTGGCGAAGTTCTTCGGGGCGGTAGGCGCCGCAGTCTTCCGCAGAGAAGGCGGGACGCGACGGGATCGCTCGGATACGGGGCGCTGGATCGAGAGCTGCTCGTGTTCGACGTCTTCGCGGGCGGGAGTTGTGGATTGAGAGCGGCTTGCCTTGGTGGGTGTCTCCGGCTGGATGTCTGCGCTGTTCTGCAAGGCGCGCAGAGCTGCCGAGCGAGTCACGCGCTGGGATGAGGGGGCTGCTGGGGTAGTTGGAGTTGGAGCCGCTCGCACGGGCGTGGTGAGTCTGCGCTCCCAGTTGATCTCTCCTTCTTTCTCAGCCGCTCGTGTAGCTGCGGCCTCGCGCATGACACGCGGGTAAAGCGCATACACGGCCTCCTGGGCTTCCTTGGCGATGTCGCGACGCATCTGGTTCTCGTACTTGGTTATGAACTTGGCCATCTGCGCCTCCCACGCCTCGAGGATCACCGTGGTCACCATCTTGAAGACGTACTTGGCTTTCAGTTCATGAAAGCCTTCGAGCATGATGTAGATCTTCTTCACGGGGACTTCGAAGTGCGTGTTATAGGCCTGCTTGTCGCCTAGCTGGAGGGCGAGGCGCACGATCTTCTCGCGCAGCGTCGGGTCCGCGAGCTGCAGGATGCTTTCCATGACGAGGTACTTGCTGTCTTCGTCGTCGGGCAGTGTGGGCACTCGGGAGTCGGTGGCAGGTGTGCCGTGGAGACTTGGGCTGAAGCTGGGAGATTTCTGCTTCTCGGGAGTGGTAGGGTTGGGGCTGGGGACGGTGAGGGACATAGCTTGATAAGAGTCGGAGGTGGTATTGTCTCGGGCCACGACGGGACCAGGTGTCTGTTTCTCGGGAGTAGAAGGGGGGCAGCTGCAGTCGGGAGTGGGAGATGGAGACTCGACGCGTAGTTTGGGGGAAGACTCATGATCAGACTCCTTCGAAGCCAAGGCCGCGGTGTCGGGGATCTCGTTCTCATCAAATGAGAAAGGATCCATGATGGGGGTTGAAACGACCATAGTCGGATAGGAAGAGATGAAATCCGACATCGCACTTGTTGCGAGAAGACTTCTGATAAGAGGTTAAGTGCCCTAGGTGAGGGGGTTGAATCAATACCTGATTTGATACTTCTCAGATAAGCAAGCCACTGTTTGGATGCCTCTAAGTAAGTAGGATGTGGTGGTTGAGGAGAAAGAAGGATGAGAGTCTGGGTGGTGCTCACGATGCCATCTTATACGCGAGGAGAACACGAGGAGACCGTTGTCTGGGCGTGTTCATTTTTGGGGGTTCTCGCCGGGTGATGATCCGTTGTCATGGGAAATGTTGGTGTTGCGCGGTTCTCACGACAGCCTCTCGCCACTGGCGCGGTGCACGCGTCGTGATCCGTTGCCATGTGTGAAGTTATCGCCACAGCTGCGTTTGTATAACTACGACAACGGCCGACAAGTACTGGCAGACCGCGCACACGGCATTTTGATCAGATAATTGTGAGGATGCAGCTGGTTTTCGAAATGTCTTGTTCAAATTAGTGTCAACAAGTACAAGATATTAGCCAAATTATCAAGCACGAGTTTGAGGAAATCTAGCATTGTAATACTTAATACTACCAATCGTAGATGCGAGGGTGGTATCAATACACCTTGTTAGGATAAAGATATGGGGGGACAGATTCTCACACGATAATTGATGACAACTTGAACTTATAAATCTGAAAGTCGTCTTGGTCCCTTTTATCACATTACAGAGAGACTTTAGATTTCAATTGTAGTGAACTGGAGGTGTTACATACAACTTTCCTGTAGTGGGCAGGAACATCTCGAAATGCATCAAAAACCAATGCATGGGGTCTATTGCTTCAACCATGACTGCGAAGGACGTTTTGCTTGCCATAGGTTGCAGGCGAGACAGGCACAGAGGTCAGCCACGCTGCATCGTCCAAGCCGCCCGCTCTTTCAATATGCCTGTGCAACATCATCCACAAAGAGGGCTGGCTCCCTTGCACTGGGTTCTTGCCTGGCGAAATGTTTTTGGTAGGATCTAGACATGCCTGGTCCCGAGGTCCTTCGCACTTAGACTCAGATAGGCTGGGGCATGGCGCTATGCCTAAGGGTATCCGCCACGTGCCTGCTCGTCTGCCCTTGAAGTTACTTGATTGGGCGTTTGGTCGCAGTTGATTGGACAATGCTGGATAAAGCGCCCTGGCGCCTTCCCTCGGGGTTATCGGGCCTAGCGCTTGCCTAAAGCTCTCGTTGGGCTCGCTGGGGCAAGTGACGCCCAGGTGATCAATCAATGTCAGGGATTTATTTACTGACCCACTTGGCGCCTTTATGTACCCAGCCGCCATAAGTAGCGTGTCAGGTACCTGCGACGGATCCGGAGGGACTAGCCTAGCCGTCACTGTTACGCACCACCTGGGCAATTACTGATTTACCAATGCGACATGCAGACATCGTCCCCATCTTGATCTTCCTCAATACAACAAATCCACAACATCCATCCAAGTTGACCGCCAACAGACCCCGACCACCAACCAAGTCCACCCCTCTCAACCACCCCTCCCAACCCTCTCCATTTTGCTTGTCTCTTACTTGGTCCGAAGCCTGTCGGCAGCGTACAGCACATTGCATCTGTGCAGCATGTATAACAACCACCATAGCTCGTCGTCGTCGGGTCCGCCGCCGCCATATCCACCGGCCACCGACCGACACAACGCCTACCCGCCACCACCGCCGCCCTCGAGTCTACCGCCGCCGCCGCCGCCTCCCCAGCAATGGGACAGACGCGACAGGGGCGATGGCCGAGATGGACGCGATAGTCGCGACAGCTACGACCGGTACGACGACCACCGTTCCCGCGATCGAAGGGACGACCGCCGCTTTCGCGGCCCTTACTCCGACTTGCGCCAACAGCGCGGTCCTTCTGGAGGCTATCGAGACCGAGACGATCCGCGCGAATCCCGCGACTACCGCGACTATGACAACTACCGTGATTCTCGCGACTCTCGCGACTCTCGCGACCATCGTGATCGCCGCGATGACTTCCAACCGCCTCGGGGCGACTTCACTTTCCAGCAGGCCGCACCCGGCAACATCTCGTCCTACCGCCCCAACGACTACCCCAGGTATGCCCATCACTGTACCCATCTCAAACATGATAGACAGCATCCTCTGACTTCCAGTTCCCGCAGCTTTGATCGCCAGGGGTCCAACTACGGTCCCCGCCGGTTACGGGGCAACGGGCGGTATCCTGACCGACCGCGCCGCGGTGGCCCGTATCAACCGTATCAACGCCGCGAGAAGGAGAAGGCGGCCGACCGGCTGCTGCTATCCAAGCGATTTGACGACGAGAAATCCGAGCTGATGCTAGGAGATACGGCCGTGCGCGCCACGTACCGAGATGTCGATGAGCTCTCCGATAGTGACGAGGTGGACATGGACATCTCGGACAACGACGACGCTGTCCCGAATGCAGCCGAACGGCCCACGAAGCGCGCTCGCACTAATCAATCGGCTGCCGCATCCGCTGACGACGCGCCCAAGTGGTCCAACCCGGACCCCTACACGGCTCTGCCACCGCCCGAGACGACTCGTAAGAAGGACGTGGTGCAGCTGATTAGAAAGGCGCGCGTGGAAGCTGAAGCACAGAAACCCGCCGTATCGGCCGAGCAGGCTGACTTTATCTCGTTCGATGCTTCCGATGACGAGGCTAACGCACCCGCAACGCCCCCAAGTGATTTAAACACTGGAGGTGCATTTACTTTTTCAGTGGAGAAATGGAAGACGGCGGTTGATGTGTCACAACGTTTCAATAAAGTTAGTTCGTCGGATGACCTTGCTGGGCTCCCTGCTGCATCCTTAAATCTACCCCCCAAGCCTCCCGCATCGACCGCCAACCTCAACCTCGCCCCGCCGCCGACCGAGCAGTCGCAACCCTCGCAACCCTCGCAACCCACCGATCCAGCCCAGGTCAAATTCTCTGCACCTGTTGATCTCGCCCCTTCCACCGGCTTGGGCAACCGTAAGCGGAATCTTGATGATGAGATTCTGCAGCCCATGCAACCTCCGCATGCACTCTTGAAGAAGGTGAACAGAATGTCGCCTGGCGGCAACGTCGTGCCCATATGGCAGCCTGTGCCGGGCCAAGAGCCCTGCCCTTGGGTACAAGATCCTCATTTTGGCGTGCCCAACATGGGTACACGGTAAGTCTCAATCCCACCACTGCTTCTGATTGATCCGACAACGGATCGCCGCCGCCGCGAGACTGACCCTCGTAGCCTGCATATGGAGATCAGGGACTTCTACGAATATGTTGCGCCCCGTCCCTTCGAAGAGAAGCTGCGCCAACAGCTGGTGTCACAACTGGAGACGGTCGTACATGCAAGATGGCGCGACGCCAGGATACTGCCATTCGGCTCTTTCATGTCTGGTCTTTACCTGCCCACGGCCGACATGGACATCGCCATCTGCTCCAATGAGTTCATCGAGCGGAGCAAACTCTGCTTCGACAAGAAAAGGTTTCTTTGGCAGATGAAGTCCCATCTTGAGTGGCACCGGGTTCCTTACAAGAACTCTGTCGAGGCTATTACCCGCGCCAAGGTTCCTCTCTTGAAGTACACGGACGACCACACTGGCCTGAAGGTTGACATCTCCTTTGAGAAAATGGACGGCTACAACGCCATTGCCACTTTCAAGAAGTGGAAGGACCAGTATCCTGCCATGCCTCCACTGGTCGCCGTCATCAAGCACTTCTTGCTCATGCGCGGCCTCAACGAACCGGTTAATGGCGGCCTCGGCGGGTTCTCCATCATCTGCATGGTGGTTCATGTCTTGCAGACTATGCCCCAGGTGCAGAGTCGCTCTATGACGGACGACCATCTGGGAGAAGTCTTGATGCAGTTCCTCGACTACTATGGGAACCGGTTCAATTACGAGAAGGTGGCTATCCGCATGGATCCACCTGGCATCCTTAACAAGGTGCGTAATCTAGTTCACGATTCCATACTGACCTGCTAACGCCAAGTACAGGCCAAGGCGAGCTCTGTCGTGTATCGCAACCTCGACCGAATCTCCATCATTGATCCGAACAACCCCGAGAACGACATCTCGGGTGGCTCGTCGAGTTTCTATGTCATCAAAGATGCCTTCGCCAAAGCGTATCAGACTCTTCAGTCGGGCATGATGCAAGCCGCTAAGGAGACTTCCTTGACCCCGACTGATCCTATCAGGAGGAGGAAGGGTGACGTCAGGAAGACGTTGTTGCACCCACTATTCGCCGGCAACTACTCACACTTTGAAAGGCAGAGAGCTTGGCTGCAGAAGTTAGACCGTGAAGGACGTCCCGAGAATGCCACAAGCTACAGCGATGCCGTTAAATCGGAATGGTGAACACCTGGACCGATCCAACGATTCTAATTTATTACACCATCTGGTATGGTACCCCGATATGGTAGCATCCATCATGGCCAAGACCTTGGAAGTTCCCATAGTCTATTGGCCCTTTTCAACCTTTACAAACAGGTGTATGAGAGACGAACGATCGATCCATTCCATTATCGGCGTTACGGAACATCAAAAGGCGAATGGAGAAGAAGGAAGGGGGGAGGCTATATGTTGATGAGAGGTTCTTATAGACGGGCAGGCACGAACGACTCAAGGATTCGCGAGACTTTCCGGCTGTCGTTTTCCGAGATACCCCCTATTTCTTGTTGCATTTTTTCCTGCTTTCTTATAACTGCCCCCCCACCTTTTCTTGCATTCTCTTATTTCATTATGGACTTGGTTGACGGCAGACGTGTAGTATATAGCATGACGGACGAAGGTATGGTTTGACTGACAATTGGCCGTTATCAGTCTAACCCCTACCTACCTACGCTGTCAAGACTGTCGGGGTTTTTTTTTCTCCTGTCTTTCATGAACACACCTATACACAGGCTACATGGAGTAGCCTACCTACTACATATTTGCATTTTATCACCCCCTCGCCACTTTCCACATCGAATCAGGCAAAGGCCACGCCGGTGCAGATAGCCAAGTGGCAGGGGACGAATACGAAACAAAATCGGGATTTTACTTTGCTCTTGCAGATTGCATGAATGCGTCCCATGCCGAACAAGGCTTTCTTTCATGGCTTTTTTCTCTCACGTGAACCTCCCCACCAGAACAACAGTTCTTTCATTGTCGGAATGAACTGATTTGATTGCTCCCAGAAACCAGAACCCAGAACTTTGGATCGGCGCAGAACCTTCCCACCACCCACCACCCACCACCACCTGCCATCCTATCCCCATCACCCATCCCTACCTATATCGATGAGACGGTCGGTTTCTGCGCCCTAGCTTACTGTTATTCGCAGAATCAAACTTACTTGCTTGCTTGCTCTGCTAGACAAGCAAGTCATGCATTCTTCTTGGAGAATGTACTACTACTGTGTTGGGTTGAGGATCTTCTTCTTCTTCTTCCACCCGGTGCCTTTGACAATTGTCTTTGTTGTTGTCAAAGCAAAGTAATTGTTAAAGGCACCACCGTTTTCTCACTGGTTACCTGGCTTTATGCTGGGGGCTGGGGAGGAAATTTGGGGGTGAGGGGGGAGGGAGGAGGGAGGAGAGTAGGGTAGACGAAATCAAAACCTGATGGGTTCTGTGTCCCAACAGGCTAGCGCCCTCATAGCCCTGGCCCACAAGGGCCCCTTATAAGGGGCGGCTTCGCCCCAGACTCTACGCGAGGGTTCTTTTCATTGTTACCTCTCTTTTCTACTTCCTACGAAGGGGGTGGTTTTAAGGTGGTCGGAGGTTTTTTAACCTACCTACCGTCCTTGTATTCGAGACCCAATTTCTCCTCTGGGCTAGGGCCTCCGGGCTAGATGTGCGTATGGGATGCTATATAGAGTAGGCTTAAGGGGCTGGAATGGATGGAAGGGGGGATCGTATGGGCCTTGTATTTATTTTGATTTTTTTAGGGCATGGGCAGGTATTTGAAGCCTAGTTGTGGTGGCTAGTACTTACTTACTCCCCTCCGTAGTGAGTGGTACGATTGCTTATATCCATAGGCCTCGTCTATGGCTCATGCCCTTTCCCCCAATATATCGTTTATTCTATTCTGTAAGCCTGTTGAAAGCGTAGATACATCCTATACTTACCTCATGGTGGGGGTTTGAACTTATGATTTCCATTTGTGCATTTTCACACGCTGCCTCACTCAACCTTGGAAGTTACGAGAGTTGCCAACATACCTTAAGTTTCAAACAATCCACCCCCAACGGCATTGCGAAATCTCACGTAAAAACATATGTAAGCATAACCCATCTGTAATTGGTCTGTTCTTGGCCCCTCTTGGCCCCTAAGCCACAAGTGTAACGAGGCCGGAGCTATGAATAGAAACGTGTCCGACACCACGAGGCATCACCAGCGATTCAGGACAAGATTTCCGATGTGGCTTGCCGGGTGTACATAGGATGTGTATTAGTTTTGAATGTTTGGTTAGTATAAATGATGCGCTCTCGAGATCATCGCTCCTGGCATTGATTCCTATATATCGTGCTTACGTTTCCACGTCGCTGAGCACACTGATGATTACTCATTTCGGTTTTTTATATTTCTGCAATATTCTTCTATTGTATTTGACTAGGCCACGATGGAACCAGAGCCAGCAGGCCATTTGGATAACCACCATCGTATCGCCTCAGACTACAACCCAAGGCACCCTCGGACTCCATCCCTTGCCACCTCGGAAAACTGTGACAGTTCTCGCCCTATTCTTGGAAGCTCAGGGCTTGTTCAGCCGGAAGCCACACCGCAAGATGCATATTCTCAAATGTCTCGCTGCCCTCGAACCTGCTCCTGGTGGTGGTGGTGGGAGATCCTGGCAATGCTACTAAGCCTTGCAAGCATGGGCCTGTTGGCCTACGTGCTGTCTAAAATCAACGGAATCCCGCTCGAGGCCTGGAGTCTTCCGATCGTGCCCCAGTCCGTAATAGCCATCCTAACGACAGCCGGCAAAACCGCCTTGCTTGTGCCAGTGGCATCGTGTATCAGCCAGCTGAAGTGGCATCACTTTACTAAGCCGCGGAAGCTTATTGACCTCCAACTCTTCGACGGTGCAAGCCGCGGCCCTTGGGGATCAACGTTGCTGGTCTGGCACCTAGCTTTCCGAGCGAGGCTTCTGGTGGCTCTGGGCTTTGCCATAGTTACGGTTCTAGTACTTGGGTTTGACCCTAGTGCTCAACAGATCATCAAGCTTCCTATTAAAGAATCGCCGCTTAAGAATGTTTCCGTTGAGCTTGGCTCGGCCGACTTCTATTATTCCAAAGGATTTCTGGGCGGCTCGGATGGCTACGGTAAGGCTACTATTCATTCCCCCACATTTTCTATAAACAATGTTCTAACCTTCCAAAAGGTAGTATTGGAGATCCAATTCTGACCTCCTCGCCATTCAATCGTCTATTGTAAATGGTGCCACTGGCTCTGTCTTTCCGCCGTATTTCAACTGCCCCCCACCGGCAACTCGATGTGCTTGGGATAAATCCATGGCGTTGGGTGTTTGTGCCGAGTTCAGGAACGTTTCCAGTGAAGCCGTGGCTCATTGCAATGGAGAAACCTACTCGCTGAACTGCACCTACACCGTGCCCGGGGTCCACGACCTGCCTACTGATTCCGAAGGGAATATGATGGTCATGCAGTGGATTGGCATCACGGAGGGTCCAAGCAGTCAATCGACAATGTTATTCCAATCATTATTCAGTACGGTGGCTACAGATAGTGCGAACACAACTCACTGTAAGTAGTGATTGGCACCATTTGCCACATTAACAAATTTCAGTACCGAGACCCCTTCCTTGACAGTATAAGCATGCAAGTGATGCTCGGTGTTAATACTGAAGACTCGAACTATGCTTTCGAAACTTCAAATCTTTACCCATTACTAACTTCATACGATACAGTCGGTTCCTTTGTCGCTGTAAAGGCTGTAGGCAATGGCCAGCCAATTGACGTAAGAAACGCAACAGGAGTGACTGTTCCAGCCCCTCCGCCTACCGAGGTCTACTATGCAACATTTAGGTGGTGTGCTCGGACCTACCACAACACCAGCGCCTCACAGAAGCACCTCAATCAAGGCCAAGCCACCGCAGAAGAACTGCTCTTCACAGATTATATACCCGCGAAATTCACAGCGCTGGGAGCCCAATTAGCGCCCGACTACTACACACTTAATAGCAACGCTACTAATACCACATTCAAGATAACTAGCAGGGCGAGAATTTCCATCCCAAGCTATTTTAGCAGGTTGCTCACCACGACGGTATACAACAAAGGCCCCTATGCGCCCGACGTGCCTAACGACGGCCTCTTCGCCATCGGCTTCGCGCTTATGAGCGCAAACCTGAGTGACGTCGTCACGAACATTGCAGAAACGCTCAACAACCAGATCCGCAGCAGCAATCCGGGCGATAACTACAACGCCACCACGGTAGCCGGGGAAGCCTTTTTCCAAGAACCGTATATCGAAGTTCAGTGGGCGTATCTCGCGCTCCCCCTCTCGGTAACGCTGGTTTCGGCTGTCTTGCTAGCTATTACTATTCTCATGACAGACAAGCAACCGCTGCTCAAGCATTCTCTGGTCGCACTTTTGGTCAATCGGCTGCACGGGTGGAGCAGCGAAGAGTTGGATGTACAGGGGCAGCAGACGCTGGAAAAATTGGACCGTCTTGCGGACACGATGGTGGCTAGACTGGAAGATGACAAGAATGGCAGGACAAGACTTGTGAGGACGAGCTTGACGACCTCTGTTGATTCTGGTCATTGAGATCGGTACTTCTTCACTAAGGGACTGGCGGGTGTATAAGGCTCTGATCTTTGCGAGTTCGCATGCTTCCGAAACAGATTCAGGGGACTAGGGTTCTAGCTCAAGACAGCCGTGTAAGAACGGATCTCAGACCTTGTCCCATCAATCGGGGGCTATTGTTCAATTTAAACGGGGCGTTTCAGGAAGACCAGAGACGTGTGTAAGCCAGCTGGAAAATATCATGTCATATTGGACTGCCCTCCTATATATGATATTAAAGATAGTAGAGGAATATATTCAAGAGGTGTGGAGTGTACCAGTCGCCCCTTTTTCGAATTACCAACCTGATTTTCAAGCCCTGCGAATGTACCTGCCTTTGAGGTCACCATGCAAGCATCAAACCGACCTTCCACATCCATAACCTCTTTTCTCAATCAAGCAGAAGCTCATATAGCTGTTTTTGACTAGGTATGTTTTACGACCTAGCGCCGGCACGGACCTGGGCCCCCTATATAAGGGGGCTTCGCACCGAGGCTCCACGCGGGGGAACTTTTCCTTGCCCCTTTTGCCACCTCCACAAAGTGGATTATTTTCAAATAACCAAAAGGTTGCTTAATCAACCCGCTGTATGGCAATCGGTTCGAAATCTAGTTTTGCAGTGACCTCCATGACAGACGAAGAGCTGCATTACCTGAACCTGAACCACTTCGATTCACGTACTCATAGTTGTTGTATGGGGTAGGCGGTGTCGCTGAGTTTACTGCGACGGTAGGATGAAGGGGCTAGAAAAGACTTATTCACGTCATATTGCCTTATTTCATTGTTGTACCTAGTGCTTGTCAGTCAGTGCCAACAATGGTCTAGAATGAGTGGGAAATTCGCACTTGGGTAAGCTATAGTTCAAAAGCCTTGTTACTTGACTCGGTCTTCCTGACTCAATAGTCGCCAAATTCGAATGCAGATTGCCTTGAATTTGTCGGGAAACTCAGCGTCTCGATTAGTCCAAAACCAGGGGTTTTGGACTCCGGCTTTGAACCACATCATATCGTTTCTACACCGCAAGATCTGGTCATAACAGGGGAAAAGCTTCCTTGGAAGCGTGTTATATAGGTACAGGTCGGTGAGTAGGTACACCGAAGGGTGAATGATGGTTCCCTGAGGTGCTGTTCCAGACGTCAGTGTAAGTCAGCTGGTGGTCGACATATTATGCTTCAGTGATGATGAAGGAAAGCTTGCCATACCGAAATCACAATAGCCCTTCAATTGATATTCCGGTTCATCGCCGAACGGTGTTCTGGGTTTCTTGAACTGGCCCAGTAAGCCCTGCGACTTTTCCAGACGTATGGCGTATCTTGCTCCATGTATGGGATTCTTGTCATCATGTAGCTGACGAATGTCGCACATCCTCACAAGCACCCCATTTTTCGTAGTATATGACCACATCTTTTTCTGGCTATCACCAATTCCGAGAAGATTCAATGGATTAGTCATTGCAGACCTGCCGGAGAACCCGCCCACAAATTTGAGCACGAGGCCCTGCGCCTGGCTTTCCAGTAGCATCCACTGAAGCGGATATAGGGCCAAACCGTCTGACTTGGCCGATCCTCCGAGATTGATGTGCGCACCGACGAACCAGGCTTGAAGAAAGCTTCGACTTGACATATTGCCCGTTCCATTGGCCCACGATGGCCATAAGACTTCAGGCTGCATGGCTTTCCTGTCTTCGTTGAGCGCTAGGGCTGCTCGCATATGCTGAATTGAATCGTTGAAAGAGATGTCGTATAGTGACTTGTCGTCTACGGCCTTGACGGTATCGAATGTGCCCACGAATTTGATTGTTGGGGCTTCCCTGGTTTTTGCAGTAAATAGATAATGCATCTAACATAGATGTATTAGTTACGTGTTTCTACTCAAGAATATGGTCATCGCAATTCGCCATAGGCAAAGCAACTTACACCACCCTCGTTGATCTGGAATTTCTTTTGTCGATTTTCGTACATCTTGAGAGCCTCCTTGTAATCCTGGTCAAATGTCTTGTCGGCAAGACCGGCGGAAATGAGGGCTCGTAGATGATGAAGAAGACCGGCGACAGCTCGAACAACATAAGCTCCGCGGCTGAATCCATAAAGCCAGACCTCGTCTTGATCTGTCAAGCGACAACATTCTCGATACACGTTCTTGATGTGGTCGAAGCTTTTCCAGCCAAAGGCTCCATCATACAGTTTTTCTATCCTGGAGATATTGTCTTCTGACCCAAGACCCGCTATGTATATCTTTTTTTGCATATACCTATGATGATCAACCATTAACAAAAGTTTTGCGTGGCTCCTGGGGACAACTTACACCTCGCCGGATGCGTTTTTGCATATCCCTTCAGCAACGCTTGCGTACACGCGATACGTGTTTGACACGTTGCCATGCTTCTCGTTCCCGCCGTCCGGGTCGAACCAGGTACCATCTACACACACGATCAAACGGACTGGAATTTTCCGGGGCATATTGACAGCGAGTTGGGTGGCTTGCTGGTATTTAGCTTCCTGAACAAGCACACGGTTTGCGTCACTGTGAAGCACACTGTATAGATTGTGACCAGTATAGAGTTCTGAAGACCAATGAGACCTGGTGAAAGCTTGTAGTGGCTACTGAGAGGATGAACTAGAAATTGAAATGGAAGAGGAAGATGGCAATTGAGTGTTGAATTGGGCTGAGCTGGCAGTTGCTTATGTGATTCGATTCTGGGACTATATTCTCGCATTCCATGAAAAGTAAACTGTCCGAAGCAGAGCCCGTTTATAGTAGGCATGCTTACGTGACTGGTACTGTAAAAGTTGTACAGTGGTCTGTGAAAAAGCAAGCAGTATAGATAGCATGCTGCCAAGCCACCACCTTTCCCGCTGCCTCGATTGCATCGATCGGCTGTGTGCGCGAGCCTGATCATGCACTGCATTCTGCGGTATGCAGGCCTATGCGCGACCTCCGGCAAGTAACCTTCAGCTGCCCGGGCGTCTGCCGGGGGCAAGTAAGTCCTACAACACAACGTGATTCGACGTATGAAGGTCGGAATCGAATATAGACCTATGAATAGAACGTTCAATAACGCTTACAGATGCTCTACAGATATGTAAATTGAGGTTTGAGCAAAAGGGGGCGAAAGGGCCTCTTCTTCTTTATATGACAGACTAACGCTCCTTTTTTCTCAATAACAACAGCGACTCTTGATAATATCTAGACTGCTGGAGATCAATATGCGTCCTCAATAGCGTATGCGTTCTCAATAGCGTACATGGACAATGTGCCTTGTTCGCTCGAGAGGTCAGCCGGCTTTCCTGCAATAGTAGGCCACCACCTGTGGGTGTTATCTTTTAGGCCCGCGATATGATAGCGCCGCAGGAACAATCATTTGAGGCGCAGGTGGCGGCTGTTTAACATCCCGGTCGGCCGCTTATGTAGCAGTACAAGTCAGCAGATGGAAGCCTATGTAGCCGAAGTGTCTTCATGAGGTATATGGATCTCAAGGACCATTCTGACTACAATACTATCTTGACCACTTCCTTAGTTGACCGAGCCCCTTCGACGCCAACACTGCCACACTAGCCAGTGGGTGAAAATCGGCGGAGATTGAATGAGAGAGTCAACAGTCTCGAATAGCTAGTGTTAGCCACTCACGGCGCAGTCGAATGCTGTAATATGTTGCGTGCTGCAGCTTCCCAGTGGAGGCTTGGTTTCTAAAAGTGTATCCCTTTCTACATCTCGGGTTTGACCCCACCTGTATCAATCCGAGCTCCGGCACCACGGCCCCTAACAAACACAATCGCTACTCAAAATTGGGAAGACGTTTTTAGCCAGCACTAATTCATTTATCAACTATTCGTCGTCTCGGAAGGTGTACTTGGGGGCTTGGGTACTCTTAAATGCAATTATCCTTCTAGGTGCATCGACTCTAATTCCATAGCAGGCTTGACACTTGTGTGCCGAAAGAACATTCGAAAACAAGACTAGGTATCGCAACATAGGGCTTGGTCGGGTTGTTCTATGATGATGACCAAGCTAATCGCAAGTCGGGGATCATGCTAGCCCGTGACGATTGAGCCTTCTTTGGGTGTACATCATGTCGGCTCTCGAATATCGTCCTTTTAGGCCCAGGACCACACTGCAATGAAGTATTTACAGCTTAAGTCATTGGGAGCTCAATAGGGAAATATGAATCACGAGCATATCAGTTTATTCCATCCCCGTGACTTCGAAAGTGGAATGGTATTCATATTAGACCATTATAAGTCTGAAGGTCACTGCGCCCCAGGGGCCGCAAAAAAACCCTCCCGCTATGTCTGCATTGTCAATACGCGACGCATGGCCAGTTTTGGCACTAAGGAGAAAGTGGTCTGTAGTTTGTGATTTCTCCTACGCCGCTATCATTCTCGATCATGATAATTACGGGAACTGGTAGCAATGTCCGTCGTGGTAGTAAGATGATTGTATATAATCACTGAACTTTGGATCACGTCGGCGAAGCATGGAGACCCCAACTACCTAATTAGGTCATGTGGCGTTGATGGGGAGATGTGTCTAGGAGAAACATCGCCTGTAATAGAAACATTTCTAGCGCATGTGTCAGCGATGTTGCTCCCTATTTCCCCCTATGCACCAATAGCGCCGCAGTAAGATATTAACGCTCAATCGCCTCATCGCCTTAGAGCCTTTGAGAAAAAATGCTCACAGCAAGTCCAATGTCGATACTCCCTGAATTGCTCGTGTCATAGAATCATACAACAGGATTTGCTATACTAAACCCACCCAGCTTGGGTAGATACGATCGGTTTGAAGGAACAAAATGGCCATCAACATCTATGGGTTGTTGCAGTCCCCGACTTGACACTCTAGCTGTAATTATCCCTTCTCTTTGTCACAACGCTCTAGCTACGTCATCTTCCGTCAGCTAACTGCTACGGTAGCTAACCATAAACCCGTGTCCTTTGTACTTATTCTGCAATTGGGTGTTATTCTAGTGCCACACTTGATTTGCCTTACGAGGTCGCCAAACATGAGTAGTTCCGCAAGGGAAAATAGTTGTTAGTACATACCCCAACCCGCCCCGCTTGCATGCGGCACCACCAACATGCATATGTAGACCACTCTGAAAGTACGCAGAAAACCTACCGCAGCCTGCGTGCAAGGGCGCAACGTGCTGGGAACACCCACCTCTCTCTCTCGCAATTTTCCCTCCAAA
The DNA here is from genome assembly GCA_022453515.1 of Astrocystis sublimbata. Classification (NCBI taxonomy): domain Eukaryota; kingdom Fungi; phylum Ascomycota; class Sordariomycetes; order Xylariales; family Xylariaceae; genus Astrocystis; species Astrocystis sublimbata. The sequence goes on from JAJNNY010000085.1 coordinate 73,991, forward strand.
CAGCTATATTTTGCTCCTGCAGGTCCAAAGGTCTTTAGTCTTCAAGCTGGCCACCCCCATAATACTTCTCGCTTCAGCCGTTCAAGGTCGTGGTACAATTCGCCCCCTCTTCGACACCTTGTCTTCATCGTCAGACGTGACGTCCTCGTAGCGATGGAAGAAACGAGTTTCATTGCGCAGATGGCACCCGACGGTTGGTCGAAGTTCTCTCTAGTCTTTATGACATCATTTACCCTAGTGAGTATCCTCACCTTGGCTGCTTATGGCCACTAACCGCATCTCATGAACTTCTAGCTGTGTGCTTATATTGTACCGAGATGCATCTACCTTCTCTACTTTCATCCAGCAGCCAGATTTCCAGGACCTAGGCTGGCGGCTATCTCAAACTTTCCGTTTGCTTACTATTGGTAGGCCTACACTCAAAACAGGTCTATCCTATGCTGAACTTTTACTTACCCTCTCAGGCTACGAGGGAGATGGCCGTGGGCGGTTGAGGAAATGGTCAAGGAATACGGTATAAATTCTTCAACTATACACCACATGAGTCGAAGTGTTGACATCCTGTAAGGCGATGTTGTCCGAGTTGCTCCCAATGAGATCGTCTTCGCCACAACACAAGCTGCTTTAGGTAAGCCAACCTCGACTTGTCTCAAACTCTGCAATGATGAGATCGTTGACGCTGACCATCGCAAAGATATCTACAATCCTGCAGTGAAGCACCATGAAACGTGGCTCAAGACAGACAACATGGATTTTGGGGCCAAAGAGTATGTTCACAATTGCCGAGTCTCCTCGCATTGCGAATCTCATTGATCGAATCTCTGCAACGTTGATGGAATGGCTGCCTGGGTCCCAATGCCCTGTGATCCCCATTGACCTTTTATCAAAATGGGCGGTACAACTATGGATGGCAGTTCAGAAGCTAACTTTCAACAGCGGGGGCTTCATCTGGGAACAAGATCCTGTCAAGCGTCGTGAGGTCGCTAAGAAAATCTTGCCTGCATTCAGCTCAAAAGCCATCAAGGCTAAATAGCCTACAATGCAAAAGTACATTGATCTTTTCATAACGAAGATGAAGGCTATTAGTCCCGAACCAGAAGGAGTTGACTTGAATAAGGTACGCAACATTGTCATCCCTCTTTACTCGGTAGCATTTCAGATGAGTCAATTGAATATTACTGACGAGACTGCCTTCGTGGAGTGGTTGGTTTGGCTCGCAATGGATATGTCAGCCGATCTGGCGTATAGCCGCCAGCTACATCAGATGCAAGAGGGCAAGGCGCAGGCCTGTTAAGCCCCCCTGAATTTCGTTGGGACTAATGATTTTGACAGAAACTAGCTCCGATTTTATGGAAACGCTCTTAGGCACTAACCTCTTTGGGACTATCATGCAAGTCTCGAAGAAGATTCCGCTGCTCACCCCCCTCGCATACCTCGTGATACCACTCAAGGTAATGAGAAAGGTTGGCAAAACCTTCCAAATGAACAGCGATGAAGTTCAGAGGCGAATCGACAACCACGGAAATACTGAACACCCAGATTTTATGGAGTATATGCTATCGGAAGGAACACCGTTCCCTATCCCTAAACGCCTAAAGATTCACATAGAACAGGTTGCGCTACAAATCTTCATCGCTGGCTTCGACCCAGTCCAATTGGTGTTTTTCTCTAGCTTATTCTTTCTCCTGAAGGAACCCGAAGTCCTCGATATACTTGTTCAGGAGATTCGCGCTAGTTTCCAAAGCTACGACGATATTACCCCTGATGCCCTGTCTTCTCTTCCGTACTTGAACGCCTGCATACATGAGACATTGCGTGTTCACACAGCCATATCTACCGGTATGCCCAGGATGAGTCCCGGCGCTACGGTAGACGGACATTATATTCCCAAGGGCGTAAGAGCTCAAGCACCAAGACTACGGTCTATGCCGGATTAGCAGCTAACGTCTAGTAGGTCGTCTGTCAAACCAGCTTCTTCAGCATAGCTCGCAACCCGCGTAACTTTCATGAACCTTTGAGCTTCCACCCTGCGCGCTGGCTTCCAGTTGACCATCCAAGATATGAAGCAAGGTTTTCCGAGGACAAGCTCAAGGGCTACCTTTGGTCTGGGTCCCAGAGCTTGCACGGGACGTGAGATTGCTTGGAGCCAGATCCGATTTTTCCTTGCAAAGGTTCTATGGACTTTTGACCTGCAATAAACTCGCGGACAGGACGCGACGTTTGACAAGGATTACAGTACGCACATGATGTGGTATAAGCCTGATGTCAGGGTCAAGTTCATTCAGCGATAGGGGTGACTTTTAGTTGAACTGCACTTATTACGGGAAGCTGGGGTTCCCTGGTGTGGTATGTGGGGGTTGGATTGATCGCACAAGAAAACACCGAAAGACTTGACGGGTCGGAGAAACAAGTTACAGGCATTTTTCTGAACACAGTTGACTCGGCGACGAGCCAACTTAGCGTTGAAGCATAATTACATAAGGGGCAAAAGTAACCTTGAAAGTCAACTTCATTCAGTGGTAATCATGGCATTAAATTTATCCGCCATCTCAATACGTCCTCCGAGCCTTCCTTCGAGGGCTGATATGTCCCTTCACTTGTCAAGTATGATTTTCTGCGGGTAACTCGCAGGGTTGAGTGACTGCAACCTCTCATTGTTCCTAGTAGACGTAGCATATGAGCACTACACTCGGCCGGTGGAATCAAGTCTGGTTTGAACACACTGGAATTGAGATCTAACACTGGCTAGGTCGGCCTCTTGTTGCTTCTTCTTTTCATCACAAGTGCTTGCCTCAGAATCAGACTTTTCTTTCGAGTTTGTGATGTCTCGGGTGGCGTTCTTGCTCGAAGGGGTATCTGCAGTTTATCAACACCGAAGCAGTCACATGGCTGGGATGAAGGACATACATGTGTCTCCCATTGTTTCGTATGAGTTCAAACTTGAAAAAAAGAGGTTCTGATATTGTGTTCTGGGAAACTAGTGACTCTATCTTTCTGTCTTGGATAAGATGACTTGATGCTTCAATTCTCCATTCTCGGGTCTGCGGAAGGCCCGCTGCGCTTAAATAAAAAGGTTTTCTCGTCATGTTGCGTGTGTTGCAGCTTCCAAAGCACACTATTCTGCAACAACACCATCCTCGACTTCAAAATGAAGTTCGAATTTTGGCATCAGCCAATAGAAGCTGCAAGCATTGTCGCAGGATGTTGCGAGAATAAGTTGTTGGCTACCTTAAGGCTGGCGGCGATGAGGCGTCCCGCTCTGATTTTGGTGATAGCCAATAGGGTTGGTGATTTGTATTCGAACATGCGTAGAATCGTCACAGGAATCCGGGAGAGCAGACTAGGGTTCGAGTCAGATTTTGGAACTGCCCAATCACGGCACAAGTGAAATAGCGTGGCAACCAGGCAACTATTGCAGGATGAACAAGTTACAACTACTTGTCAAATGGGTCTGACCCTCAGCCTACACGACGTATCTCTTGGCGTTTTTCGAACTTTGGTGTCGACCAATTATGGCATTTGCAGGCCACAGCTGTGATAGTACGCATCACCTATGGTAAAGGCCGCCGAATCCCTAAATAAGGGGGCCGACGCTGTACCTATAGGGGGCGGGGTAGAGTTGTCTCCACTCTGATTATGTTTCTGTCCATTGACAGACGATGGAAAGAAGCCATGTCATGCATGAGACTGCAGGCTCCGATATTGGCTGCCATTTTCACGCCTCATTGCAGTGAAGTCATGTACACCGAAACTGGACTGATTGGTCGAGAAGCTGCCATTAGATCATGCCACCAATAGCGAGCAAGGTACCTAGGTCCCGCGGCAACCGATGAAGCTTCATGCAGTCAGACTGTTAAACTACATTATCGATGATAGCCCTTCATTCAGGATATCGGTTCTTTCCTTCTCCCCACCTCTTTCGCTCTCCGCTCTCATTCACCCTATAGTGAGTGTTCCTTCAACGATATTTGTTGGGAACCCCGAGTGTTACACAGGCGTATTGGTGGCATCTTGTCGCTTCTTTGCAGCTCACATCATACTCAACTATGGCGTCTAATAATTGGGAGCGGTACAAACCCCTCATAATTCAGCTATATCTGGTCGAGAACTCCTCGCTTGGTGAAATCATTACGTACATGCAAGAAAAGCACAACTTTGCCAAGAAGTAAGGACGCCATAGCATTGTCTAATTGTCGTACTAACGCCCTGGAAAGGAAACACCAATACGTGTATCAATTCAGCAAGTGGGGTGTTCAGAAGAATTCAAAGAAGAACTCGACAAGAGTAGAATGGCAGCACATCAGCCAGCTTCTGCAGAAGAGGATCGGGAAACAGTCACAGGTCACTCAATTTGAGGTCCCTGTCGCTTCAAATAAAGTACAAAGGAGACTTCAGCGGTATGCTAATGCTATTCCGACTGCTTCCGAATTCAGGATAGGAGGTGAGCTTCACAGAGGATAATTATTTGAATAATTCCATGCTTACGTCAATCCAGTATCGAGCTCTCGGGCGACAAATGAGATGGCCATTCGAGTCACAACACCTCCCATTGTTGATGAGACAACATGGCCTGCGCTTCCTTGGTTCCAATTCAAAAATCGAATTCTACCCGGTACGCTTTAATGACGCGCATTTTTCTAATACGACTGCTAAATTTTGATCAGCTCTTAGCAACCCGTCCGGTCTTCTTAATACGTTCCTCGTGGCGATTGGGTCTGAGAATCTCTTCGACTACCCAAAGGAACACACATTCAGTGCCATCTCGAGACTACTTCAGGATCCCTCCGAGCTGCTTAAAGTGGCCTCTAAACTCACCTACACGATACCAGATGACTCGATCGATATACTTCAAAAGCAAAAATCTTTGAACAGCGAAAGATGGCCTCTATTGATGGCAAGTGAGATGCTGAAGATGGTACTTTTCGGCTTGTCGAACAACAATGTCCCATACGATGACCCTATTAACCTGCGAATCCATGACCGACTCATACTACATCTTGTGGAGGCAGTGTCAAGCACTAACCCAGAGATACTATCAAATATATTCTCTGGCGCTTGTTCAACAACAAAAGCTGTGAAAAATGCAGTCTATGGATCTGCGGTTCGAAGGCGTGATTGCGCAGTTGTGTCGCGCCTGCTCGAATCTGGTGTAGATCCGTACACTGTAGTATTTGGCCAGATCCAATCCTCGACCTTTTCTGCCTGGCGCGGACTACTACACTGTAGAGGAGATTTTGGCTTGCGCTCTTCAAAGACAGCAATGGACTTCGCTGCAAATGCGGCGGATATCCGTCTTGCTCAAATACTAGTACGCGCCGGGGTGCGCGTGAACTGGATGGCAGATCTCACCCTGTTAGATATTGCTGCGAGCAGGGGCAGTACTTACCGTGATATGGTTGAGGTTGAAATGCACAAATCCGTGGAGTTCGCTCAATTCATCATCGACAACAGTGTACCAAGCGACCAGTACACGCCATGTTCTACATGTCAGCGTCAGAGATTGCTCATTACCATTGCGAAATCCATCTCCAGGTCGAATAATTGCCTAGCGAACTTTCTGACTACGAAATACAGTGCGGTATCACTGTACGGAAACACGAATTCGGCCCAGTGCAGACGTAACCACACTGTACTCAGTGGTTACCACAGTGGACCTAATCGGATGGCTTGCACACCACTACACCTCGCGATTGTTACCGGCAACAAAGAACTTATTGAGTCATTTCTTCCACCGATACTATCGTGTACACTGCGAGCGCCCGTAAGGACTGTCCAACAGGCGCTTATAGCTTCATGCCTAGCAGGTGATGCGGACCTAGTATCCAGAATTGTTGCAAGCCACCCCACCTTGCCGGCACTCGAAGAGTGGCCAGAGAGTGTTACACCGCTGGTTGCATCAGCTTGGAACGAAAACACCACGATTTCTCAGCTACTACTGGCCCACGGTGCTCATGCTGGCCCGAAACCGGTTGATGGAATCTCGGAGGCATCAATTACACCAATTCACGTGGCAGCGGCACACGCGAATGTAAGCATGGTGAAGCTTCTTATCGAGTCCGGGGTCGACTGCAATGTGCATTTGAGCCGCCAGCTATCTACCTTGTATGCTGCACCCATACCGTCCGGATGGGGTCGCGAGGATCACCAGTCTCGGCCTCGAACGCCTCTCCAGTACGCGTTAGCAGCAAAGGATGGAATTGACTGCGCAAACTTGCTGGTACATCGGTCCAACTTTATTGGTGGAGAATTGGTTCAGGCGATCGATTTGGGCGACGATACTTTAATTCAAGCTATCGTCCAGAAAGGAGTGGACATGCGGTCAATTGACCATCAAGGAAGGAATGCGCTTGATGCTGCTGTTCACAACGGGAAACAGCGTACAATCGTTTCATTATATTTCACATCTGGTGGGTCGTATAGCTCTCCAGCTTTATTCCACGCTATCGAAAAAGGCATCGCGTCTCAGGACTATTCTCTGATTCGGCTGTTGATAAATTACCGACCTATTACGGAAATTGACAGCTACGAAGCTTCATCCATTGTATTGTGTATCGAGCACAAGGAATGGGACCTGCTTCATATCCTTCTCAACGACCCATTTTGCAGTGGGCTATCAAGTTCACTCTACGAGTGGCGAGCCAAGTACGGGTTATCCTTCAGCTCCGATAAGATTACTAAGTCTCCGGGTCTAAGAGGAGCGACACCGCTTTGCCGGGCCATATACTCTGGAAGCGAGGACCTCGTCCAAACAATGATTCAGCGAGGGTTTCAACTTCAGGAAGTGGATGTCTTTGTTTTGATGACACTCGACCCAGATAAAATGCATGAAAGTATACGTCATTGGTTTCCTCTGGAGACGATGGCCCAGGCTTGTCTCCATGCACTTCTGCGCTGCTCAATCTACTTAGACGACGAGCAAAAGGTGCTTGAGTATGCCAGCTTGGTTGATAACCAGGACATGATTCCCATGTATAGCTGCAAGGACCCGAGTCTTGACTTGTATTTACCATACGATCTGCAGGCAGAAGACCCGGAACGCACACACTTGATGCTTGCGGCGAAAGTTGGCAATGTTAAAGTTATTACAATTCTGCTTGACAGTGGGGCTAAGATAGATTTACGAACGGGTGGCCACTATGGTCCCCATACAGCATTGCAAGAAGGAGCAGCCGAAGGGAACTTTGAAGTAGTGAAACTTCTCCTTGATCACGGGGCTGATGTTGATCTGATGGGAACGGGCTACAATGGAGCAACTGCATTGCAATATGCTTCAATTCGAGGTCATCTCAGCATAGCAAGATTGCTCGTCTCAAGAGGAGCCATGATTGATGCACTGCCAAGCAAAAGATCCGGCCGTACGGCTCTTGAGGGCGCAGCTGAGAATGGGAGGCTCGACATGGTTCAATTTTTGTTAGGCATGGGAGCAAAAGTAAAAGGCAGAATGCGAATCTACTATATCCGCGCTCTTGACTTCGCAGTACAAAATGGTCATCAGGTTATAGCAGACGTTCTCAAGGAACACGGGTTGTGGAATGATCGGGACCAGACTATACATGACCGATCCAGCACCTTCTTCTTTTGTGATTTCCACTACGACGAAGAAGTCGATGACTGGCACCTTCGACTGATAAAATTCAGGAACGATGACGAGTATAGTGTGGGATCGTCAGATAGCGAGTATAGTGTGGAATCGTCAGATAGCGAGTTCAGTTTCGATCAAACATACGAGTCCGGGACAGCTGAAATCGAAGATCGAGCCGACATCACAGAGGCTGATGAGTCGCCTAGCGATGACTACGAAAAGTCTAACTGGATTCAGCAGGAGTTTGTCCCTTACTCTCCTACACTCGTTAATCGTAATCAGGAGCGACTAGATCAGATTACCATGCCCTCGAGAATTACGGAGCTCGATGAGACAGGCGAAGATGACGATGCAATCGAATCTGCTACCCATCGAACAACTGTTTTCGAGACCGGCTTCGATTCCGTTGCCACAGACCAACTTGGTATATGGCAGCAGCAGTGTGATTTTGGCGTTGACAGTTGCATTCCAGAAACATTCGTTACTGATGAACACAGCAGGCAATTCGTTGGCGACGATGTAGAATGGGAAGGGCCATTTTCTGAGCAGCAGATTGTGGAAACGAACGAGATGTTTGGTGTGGTACCTTGGTACTGAAGCTATGCCGGTGCGAGCTTATTAGCCCAGAAATTGCTCAAGACAATGCCATTGGGGGTGGAAAGGTGCCAATGCGCCCGGTTGCGCCGAGTACGGGCCGCTGTATCATGATAGGTAGCAACAGCGCTGGGTAGCGATTCTGGTGGTGAACCCCGAGTGTGTACGTACCGCAACTATATCAGTCTATGATTAGATAGCAAGGAGTAACACGATCGAATTCTGATCAATTGATTACGCTGTACACTACTTGGTTGGAGATGGCAGGGGAGTAAAGGAGATCACTTGACAGCGAGTGAGATGTTTGCGTAGGCGCAAGTTGTGCACATGAAAACATTATCCAAACATGTGACCGAAAGAAGCCGCATCCATAGTCCCTTGGAATCCCCTGCTGTTGTTCTGCGCCGACAGTGTTCCGAACGTCTGTCTCACTCCGTCCTGAACTTCGCCAACTACCCCTTGCATAGCGCGAGACTGGTCAATCTGCATGTCCCCAAAGGTCTGGCCGGTTCGCTCTGCCTGAGTGACTCGACGAGCAGCTTCGCAAGTCTCGTGCAATGTCGCAAATCGGCGAGATCTCGCTTGCTCATCGACCGCAATGGCGACTTGCGCAGTATTACCACCTTCTTGGGTGTTGGACCCTGTAACTCTTGAGATCGTTTCTTGGCAGCCGCTCAATTCGTCGTTGAATTGAACAATCTGCGACCTATGCAGTTGCACATGTATCCTGTCACGATTGCTCAACCTTGATTCGGTCGAATGGCTTGTATACTTCGTCAGTGTTGCCTTGAACTTGTCGCATAGCTCTCGGGTGGAGGTCAATGTCCTATCGAGTTTAATAGATTGCAGAGCAGGCTCGAACCTCATCTGCACATCTCGATTCGTCGACAACGTTCTTATAAGGGTATCCAATGAGTTTTGCGTTCCCGTCAGAAGAGTCTTTGACTGGGCAATGGCTTGTGGTGCCTCTGCCAAGCCATCGATCACGCCGTAAACGGCTTTGGCGCTCTGCGTTACAAGGCCTGCAACAGCAATCACACTTGCTGTGACGCTTAATGGTTCCATATTGTTCAACTGCAGGATAAAATAGTAGGCGTGGACAAGATTTATTTTGCATTGGTTGAAAGAATAGATGCCCAGGGTTGTATCTGACACATTGCAGGGAGGCAAGGCTTGAGTGTAGGTGTTCTTATGCAAGAATAGAGGAGATGAACAGAAGCTGGCGATGACCCGACGAGTACACCAATTCCATCAGGATCTGGCCCCCAACCAATAGTGCCTGTCTCTATAGGATTGAGACCAATAATACGCTGATCACGTGCTTATGGTTGCAGTGGTGGCTGAACAGTTGTTGTCGTCAGCTCGATTGTCCCGAGAACTTTCATTTTCCATGCAACAGCTCCGCCCTGTCTCGATCATAAACCTGTTCTACTTTACATTGTTGATGATAAGTACAACCGAGTTTGAGATACGTGCCCGCATAGTTCATCTGTCAACCTACACACCAGCCGCGTCGTCTGAGACGCCGCCTTAGTCCACGATGTCGGAAGCCGTGCGGGGTCAACAGCAGTTCGGCAATGCGTCAGTCACCAATGGCAGTCAATCATTCCAGGGCATTGCCCATGGGGCTCTCTCGATGAACTGTAGGTCGTTTGGCTCACTGGTTTCCGTGCCTGACTACGATCTGCCTTCAGCAATCTAATTTATCTTGCTCAGCAACACATAATCACTATGCACCACCACGACCAGACACCCCCCTGAAACCGACAGTCCTCATCCCCTTCAGTCGAGACAAAGACTTCGTCAATAGGGACGACATTCTCGACTGTGTTCACGAGCTTAGTGCCACTCAGGCCTCACGAATTGCGCTCGTCGGCCTAGGCGGCGTCGGCAAGTCGCAGATCGCAATTGAATACGCCTTCCAGATCCGAGACCGATCACCCGACACGTGGGTTTTTTGGGTTCACGCAAGCAACATGTCCCGTTACCAGCAGAGCTTTCGAGGCATTGCAGACTACCTGAAGCTTGCTGGGCGAGAAGACCCCCAAGCCAATATCTTCCAACTGCTCTACAACTGGCTACTCAGCGAGAAGAGTGGGAAATGGGTTCTAATCATTGATAATGTTGATGATGCCAGCTTCCTGGTCGAGAGCCCTGCCGACATAAGGGATGGGCAAGCGAATAATCCAGGCAGCCACGGTGGAAAACCTCTCGAGCAGTATCTTCCTCATTGTTCACATGGATCAATTCTCATCACGAGCCGAAGCAAGGATACGGCGTTGCAACTTGTCGAATTAGACAGTATCGTCACCGTCAATCCCATGAGTCAGTCAGAGGCAGTATCCCTCGCAAACAACAAACTAAAGAGTTTACCCAAGAAGGAGGATATTGAGAGCATCAGAAGCCTCACTGAGACGCTCGAATACATGCCTCTGGCAATCGTCCAGGCGACAGCCTATATCTTGCGAAGGGAACCTCGCTGCTCTATAGGACAATACCTTGAGAGATTTGAGACAAGCGATGGGAAGAAGGCAGGTCTCCTTGACAACACAGGCAAAGAGGAAAAGGCACGCTGGTTACGGCGAGACTATGAAGCTAAGAATTCAATCATTATCACATGGCAAATATCCTTCGACCATATTCGCAAGATACGACCATCGGCATCCGATCTGCTTTCGCTTATGAGCTTCTGCGATCGCCAGGGGATTCCTGATAGTCTTATACAGCCTTATATACCTGAACATGATTGCGATCAACACCAACAGCACGCTGCCATTGATAGTAACCACCCGAGCGTTGACGGTGAATCTACCGATGAAGCGACCGGTTCAGAATTTAGCGTGGATGATCAGTTCCAGGAGGATGTTTCGACTTTGCGTGATTACTCGTTCATTACCATTACCGACAATGGGTCGATGTTCGAAATGCACAGATTAGTACAACTTGCAACGCGACGATGGCTTGAAACAAAAGGGCAGCAGGAGAGGTGGAACCATGAGTTTCTTTATCGTCTCGCCGTACAGTTTCCGCCGGGAGAATACGAGAACTGGGAACAATGTCGGGTGCTCCTCCCGCATGCCAAATCGGCTGCAGCACAACGACCAAAGGCCGAAGCGTCGTTAATCGAGTGGGCCTCCGTCCTACATAAAGCCGCGTGGTACCTAAGATATTTGGGTGAACTACAAGCGGCGGAGAAGATGGCGGAGGATGGAATGGAAGTACGAATAAGGATTCGTGGAACAAACCACGAAGATACGATTAATAGCATGCATCGTCTGGTGGTCATCTATAATCTACAAGGCCGATGGGAGGCAGCAGAAAAGCTGGGTGTGGAAGTGATGGAAGCTTCGAAGCAGAAATTTGGAATGGAGGATGAGTGTACACTAGACTGTATGGCTGCCTTGGTATCAACATACGTTCTCAAAGGCCAGTGGGAGATGGCAGAGCAGCTAGGAATACAGGTGTTGGAGAGTCGTAAACGGATACTTGGAGAAGATCACATGAGCACGGTAACGAGTATGAATGACCTTGTGAAAATATGGTTGGAACAGGGCCGATGGGACGCGGCAGAAGAACCTCAACTCCAGGTGTTAGAGATTAGCAAGCGGAAACTTGGAGAGGATCACCCAAATACGCTAGTTACCATGGGTAACCTTGCGAGTATATGGGGGGGACAGGGCCGATTGGAGGCGGCAGAAGAACTACAACTCCAGGTGTTAGAGACTCACAAGCGGATACTTGGAGAGGATCATCCAGAAACGCTGGCTAGCATGAATAACCTTGCTGTTACATGGAGGCAACAGGGCCGATGGCACGTAGCAGAAATCCTAGGAAAAGAAGTATTCGAGGCCCGTAAACAGAAACTCGGAATCGATCACCCGGACACGTTATTGGGTATGAATAATCTATCTCATATGTTCGCTCGACAGGGCCGATATTCAGAAGCTCTCGAGTTGATGCGGCCATGTATGCCGATGGCGAAAAAGGTCTTCGGGCCTCAGCATCGGTGGTACCTTGTGTTTGAAAGAAACTTGGAATATTACGAAGGGTATAGGAAGGTTAATGCTTCTGGTTAACTAACAGTTGAACAATCTTGTTAATCGAATGAATAGACATCTGTTCTCTAGTTGACTTCAACCGATTACACCATCTAAGCTCCAGATCCCGAGTTCATCTAAGGACAGAGTGAAACGAGCACCGAGTTCGCTGGAGGCCATTATCATAGGTGATAACATGGGCTCGTATGTAGTATCATAAAGCTACGCGCTAACATGTTAGAGGGTTGGAACTCTGAACTCGAAACCGAGCAGAACTGCTGGCCGTATGCCTGGATCCAGTTTGAATCCCATCTTGTGGTATGTGCTTCAGTTTATAGAGGCGGACGAAGGCGACGAAGTTACTGGCTGCCATTTGTGGTGCTCGTCGCCGGAGTGTCTTTCCCTAGGAGGTGGGTGGTACGTCAGTTGTGCGCCGGTGACAGCTGTGGTAGCACGGTGACACAGCAGTGATATAACGACGGGGACATTGATTGAGAGCATCGAATGACCAGTTTGCGTACTCAATGACAAGCAATGAGGCAAACTCGAAACCGTAGGATATGTGGCTCTGTGAGCTGTCGATGAGTTTGGTTTTAGATGACGGCCTTGTTATGTTTTCTTGCGCCTTTGTCCGGTACTAATCGAATTCCGACAAGATGGCGAATCTTCCCAACTGTGCACGGCTCTTCGGGTGAACTCGAGGCATCCAGCTTGTTCGGCCCCGTAATGTTCGCTCGTGACTCATCCGTAGCGCTAGATGACAATTATTCGACCGGAGTGGCAACTCACAAGGGAGATAGAGAGACCGAGCCGTTCACAAATGCCACGATGCTTGTTTGCCACATGATGGGCTTATTGATGTTGATATTAGTACACATGAAGAGAGTTTGGTAAGAACTTCGGAGACGTAGGCCAAGAGTAGATAGGAAGATCATCTCATCGGGGGGTGACACTGCGTGGCGATGCCATGCAGTGGGATGCCTCGACCATCACACAGGAGTTGAGCGCTCACCTCTTGTACAAAGGGTATGGTGCTCGGTCGCCTCATCGTGGGCCGTGGCTCGCTCTGATTAGTCCTTGACCGAGGTCAAGGGGCAGTGTAGCACTAACCTTTGACTTCTCGCCGTCATTAGCAGAGTGAAGAGTAAGAACAGCATCTCAGAGGTGGAAATACTATTTGACATATTATGTGTCTTCATATTGAATGAAAAGATGGTGGTCTAGATAATTTCGGTTATGAGCGGTTAAGCAAACCCGACCGATCGCTCTCGTATCCCCGTCCACAACCTCAATCTCATCAGTAGTTGCATCCCTCACTACTTGAAACGGCAGCACCGCTACACACGATTCCCATCAATCCACATGGTATCGCCGCTCATTTCTCCCTTCACCGACATTGAGGCTGCGCAGACGCGCATACTCACACATACGTGTATACGGCCGCGTCCAACCGCCTGCTCCTAGCTAGACTACATGCTCTATGAGGATGAGTGCCTCGTCGCGCAAAGTGAACGATCGATCGGCAGGCGAAGTACATATTCAACAATAGCCCCAGCGCAGGAATTCGCCTCCCTGGTCTTGTACCACGATGTTCGCAAATTATCGAGTAAGCTTCGGTGAGCAGCATTCACTGATCACCATTGGGTTATGCCTGTGTTGGCGTATTGAGCGCCACCATCCATACCCACAGACACCGTCCTCTCCAGTTGCGTGAAAGGAAACCACTTCCTCATTCACACCGGCCTTCGACTTCAGCAAAATGATAACAGTCCTGCATCTCCCCTTCCGCCGAAGTGTCCTGCTTATTCTAGAACCCATCTTTAACGACCCAGACGAAGTTGGAGCTCTAGATAGGTATAAATAGTACGGTTTCCTGCTCATCTTTCTGCTTACTATTCTCACACTTTCAGCATCTAGCTATTACCACCAACTTGGCAGGGAACTTGTTAGGTAGTGATGTATCAGGTTCGGAACATCTACCTGATCTGCGGCTTTGCCGCGATCGGTAAGTCATTTGCATCATGTTCAGCGACGCATTTTCATAGTTCGGATGCTCAAGCGATGATCCAGAAGTGGCTGACGATGAGTATGTGAATAGGCGGCGGTCTCTTCGGCTTTGACATCAGCTCGATGAGCGGTGTCCTCGGCACCAACGCCTATAAGAACTACTTCGGTAGCCCTGTGTCTTACCGACAGGGTGGCATCACAGCTTCGATGCCTGCTGGATCCCTCATCGGTAAGTGAGCTAAGGAAAAGTTGGGTTTGGAATACAAACGCTAACAATAGGCTAGGCTCCCTTGTGAGTTCTTTCATCGCTGATCGCTTCTCGCGCAAGGTGGCTATCCAGTTTTCGTGTATTCTGTGGATCATCGGTTCGACGTAAGTCAACGCATACTTGCATCAATAAATGTGACTTGAAACGTTGCGCAATCTCCGCTTCCTCTCACTCGCTCAAAAGAAACGAACTGACAAAAATGCTGATGTCAAAAGCATTCAATGCGCCTCCGTCAATGTCGGCATGCTCTGCGCTGGGCGCATAATCGCCGGCCTCTGCGTCGGCATCGCCTCCTCGGTCGTGCCGGTATACCAGTCCGAGATCGCGCCCAAAGAGATCCGCGGGCGCGTCGTCTCGTTCCAACAATGGGCCATCACATGGGGTATTCTCATTCAGTACTTTATTCAGTACGGAGCAGCACAGATCGGCGGCGGGCCAAACGATCCTAACCAACCTCCGGCCGCATTTCGCATTCCTTGGGGTATCCAGATTGTGCCTGCGCTGGTGCTTTTTATAGGGATGTTCTTCTGCCCATATAGCCCGAGGTGGCTGGCAAGTAAAGATAGATGGGACGAGACGTTGCAGGTCCTGGCGATGCTGCATGGGAATGGGGACGATACGCACCCGAAGGTCCTCGCCCAATATCGAGAGATTCAAAGGGCGTTGAGGTTCGAGAGGGAGGAGGCGAGCTCGAGCTTCAAGGCGCTTGTGCAGCCGAGGATCTTCAAACGAGTTATTCTGGGTATGAGTATTCAGATGTGGTCGCAGGTACGTTGTGTCGCTTTGCTCATACAAATAACCCTTGCTTGTGTGGATTTCGGCTTACTGAACTGACCTACAACGCAGCTCTGTGGAATGAACATCATGATGTACTACATCGTCTACATCATGGAAGGCGCTCAGATCGCATCACCACTGACGACCGCAGTCATCCAATACGTCATCAACGTTGTTCTGACTCTTCCGGCTATCTTGTACCTCGATACGTTCGGTCGCCGCCCTGCTTTGATTATCGGTGCTTTTCTCATGATGATATTCCTATTCACTTCAGGTAAGTTCGTCCATGGCCGAGAATGAGCTGCGCTGGAGAACTTCACTGACAAAATTGATGAAGGAAGTCTGCAAGCCACATACGGGCAACCAAACGACGGCACAGGTAGCAAAGACATTACTTGGATCGTGAAGGACAACCCGCCCGTATCGAAAGGTATTGTAGCCGCCTCGTACCTCTTCGTCGCCACATTTGCAACGACATGGGGCCCTACATCCTGGACGTATCCCGCAGAGATATTCCCTTCTAGGGTGCGCGCGAAAGCCGTCTCACTAGCGACGGCGGCGAACTGGTTCTGGAACATGATCCTTGCCTTTGCCGTACCTCCCCTGCTGTGGTCCATCAACTGGAAGATGTACCTGATCTTCGCTGCGTTCAATGGCGCGGCGTGCATCCATATGTTTCTCGCTGCCCCGGAGACGAAGGAGTACACGCTTGAAGAGATGGACGAGGTCTTTGACGAAGGACGTCCTGCATGGAGAGCGCATAGGAATACGAATAAGCTTGATGGGTTGACGAGGGAGATCGAGATGGGTAATGTTAAGGTTCGGGGCGCTAGTCACGACGGGGAGAGTCAGACGGCCGAGAGCGTCGAGAAGACTCATTGATCGTAGTCGTCTAGACTCTTGACACGAAAGCTTGCTGGAAAGATAAGGCACTAGTGATGAGATTGAACTTGTCAGTAATGTTGGAGCAAGTGTCTGTAGGTCAGATTGAAACAGCATGAATTGAGGTTTTGGGAACGCAGGAACACTTCAGGACATCGAAGCAGGACGGTTGCAGGTCAACACGTTGTATGGCACCAACTTGGAACGTTATGGGTTAAACAGAGTGACATAATTTTAGACAACTAGTTAGGACGTTCACCTCCCATTACATGGTCCAGCTTTATCATGAATATTTCCCGACCTAGTCGTTCATGCATGATTCTTGCGCACGACCGTCGCAGTTGTCGCTGTCGCATTTGCTGTCAATGAAGGTGATGATCCTCACGTGGCATTACTCGGACGCCCCCCAACTTCGGCCGCCGACGAGCTCAAAAAATGTCCTCCAGCATCTTGATGATATTTCGATTACCCCCTTCCCGTGCGGCCCACAGGCACGAGCGACCCAGCTCATCTTGGGAATACACACAGGCACCCTGTTCCACCAGGTATCTCGCAGTCTCCTCCTGGCCCTTCAAAGCAGCCCGGTGCAGCGCAGTGCCCATTCCCACAACCTCATACTCTTCGTAGTCTTGGGGCCACCACGGCCAATTGTGCTCAAGATCAGGACCATGCGCAGCCTCCACGAGCAGCTTCAAGGCCTCGAGGTTGCCGGTCTCGGCGGCGGCGATGTGGGCGCTTTCTTCGTATTGAGTCCAACCATACTGCAACATATATCGGATGATGTCGGATTTGGGGCAGGGTCCCGCGACGGCCAGCACAGCTGCTTCGTAGCCCCTATAGTCATGTGTCTGGTTGGGGTTGACGCCGGCCTGGAGCACGACGCGTGCGAGTTCGACGTTGCCGTAGTAGGCCGCGATACTGAGTGCGTCGCCTAAGTCGCTGTGATGCTTGCTGATGTCGACACCGTGCGCGATCATGACATTGAAGATTTCCGGCGACCGTGAGAAGCAGGCTTCATCGTAGAGATTGTTGTTGTACACGTCAGGGCCCATTTGGAACCTGGAGCGAAAGCACCAGTCGAGGATGTGCGGCACGCCATGTCGTGCAGAGAGCAGTGCGATGTATTGAAGGAGGGTGTCATCTCCCATCTGCATCTGCAGGTCGTACCGGTAAGTCGCAAGGAAGATCCTGATACCTTCCAGGTTCCCTGTGGCGATGGCAAACCTAAGTCTGTCTGCAATGGAGGGAGGCATCTTGATAAGGCGAGAAAGGAGTGCTCGAAAGTCGCGCCTTAATGAACGTGGGTGTCAAATTGATGTGTGAAATTGAATCGTATAAGTGTGGATGCTCACACAGAAGTGTAAAGTTCCATGAGTTTGTTGTTCAGGAGAGTAACTATTTCTACTACATAGGAGCTGGGAAGACCTGCTTATATATACGACAAACAGCCCAATGCCCCAAAAGCAAGGTCAGTCCCATTCACTAGCTCTCGTTTACTGAGTCTCTTTCGCTGGAACCAGGAATTGGCTGATCTCAAGCATTCACCGGCCATTGGGTTAGCGGTTTAAGCACATGTTATCGGGGGATTACCAATATGGTCTTGTACGTTTCATCTACCAAAGGGTAAGCATCAGTGAAGTCTATCAAGTTCAATTACGTGCATAAGCTCGAGATTGGATATTCCATTGTTGGTGTTTGGGTTCTGAGAGTCTCAGTGATAATCCACATTCGGCGGTTTCTGGATGACATAGGCCGTGGATCGCCAGGCGACCACCATTGCAACGGATCCCAATGGAGTCTCCAATCGAGCTCGATGTGCATCGACTTCCAGGAGGTTATCACACTACCAGAAGATTATCGTCTGCCTTCCCAGGTTCCAATATCACGTTGAGAGGATATGGCGAACGAGTATGGAGTCTTTGGGTACAGCAGTCCCTCACTTATCGTGAACAGACTTAGTATATGTTTCTCTACTGGCCAACTGAAACACAAGGGTTCGTTTACCTAGGTAGGTACTGTAGATGTGCAGTCGTTATCGAAAAATGGGAATCTTTGCCTCGTTATTCCGTCTTTTTAGATGACCTTAGTGAATGGCTAGATGGTAGTTGATGTTCTTGGGGACGCTAACGATGCTCGCACTGGGCAGCTGAGCAAACAAACCTTGTGCTGGGTATGTCCTGATGAGAATCAAAACCCTGAAGTTGCATATGGCTGTAGTAGTTAGGCGCCTCCGGTCGGCAGTCCTATTGCATACACATTTTGGCCTGAAATGGGTATATCATAGTGAGCACGGGATTCAACAACCCTTATCGAATGTTCACTGTGAGTTTTGTTGGTTGTTATGTGGTCAGATGAAATGGCATGGTTTGAATGGGGCATTAAGCTAACAGCTATCGCTTATCGGCCACGAGCCAACCGAGGTTGAAGTTCACTTATCCTATCCTGGATTGGGGCTGATTTCCTTTGTTCAAGTTCTGGACACGCTTAATAATGAGCTTTGAAGAAATGGTTTACTTTCTTTGGAAGCTCCACTGAAATCAGAATTCGCTATATAGAGAGTTCTTGATTGCTCACAATTAATCATTCACTCATTGCTATCTGAAATAAATCGCAGGTGTTTACAGGGGCTCACTTACATCTGCAAGTCGATACCCACACGCCTAAACAGGTACACAGCCACGCCATCGCCCCATTCGGAGAACACTAAGATGCAGGTTAGGTGAGGTTCCGCAGGGGTTCGTTGGGAGCCCAAGGTACGCTAGATTCAGATGACGTCTAGGTGGTCCAGGGTGCCACGATCGGCTCCGGCTATGCTGTACATTAGGCTGACAGGAGGACACTTTCACGGCTTCTCCAATCTGTCGGGTTTCTACTTATATATACCCGCACGGGGCTTGCCGGTGTTGCTTGTAAACTGAAACTATCTCCAGTCCCGAACGAACCATCGCAGCGGTCTACGGTAATCAACCATGTCGGTCGGCACGCTCCATGCCAATATCCTCTTCAGTGAGCCTGGGAAGATACACTGTGGCAGTAGTGATCCTGTCCTGGGCCATGTCAGCATAAGATATCAACCGTCGCAGAGGAATCCCGGCGCCGAACTTTTCGGACCGCTTCAGGTCATGGTATACCTCCACGGACGCGCCAAGACGAAGATCTGGAAGTCAAACGGCCAAAGCACCAGCATCTACCGCGGGCGAGCAGCATTGTTTGCGCGAAAGGCGCTCGTGTACGATGACTCTTTCAAAGCACAGCCCGGCGAAGAGGGCGTCTTCCCTTTCAGCTTGACCTTCCCTGAACTCACTGATGGTACGGACCTCGACGACTTTGACGATGCAGACCCAAGATTCGTATGTCAGCGGAGACAGCCGCTGCCGCCAAGCTTCCAAAGCGACTACCGTGGTTTCGCGCACCACTATGAGTCTTTCGTCGAGTACCGTGTTGGGGTTGATGTGATCATGCCTCAATTGCGCGTGGATGTGATCAAGCCAGACCGGTACCAAGAACCACTTGTCCGATATGAGCGCCCACGAATGTCGCAACCCACGCAAGCTGCACCTCTCAATTGGCGCGGTTACGTCTCGGTGAAGAATGAGCTGCTCTTACCAGAGGAAGACCGACCGTCTGGGTTCAGACAGAAGACCAAGGCTTTTCTGGGCGCAGCCAACTTTCCCACATATGCCTTCGACTGGGTCTGCTTGGCGCCTCAGATTTTCCACCTGGGACAGCCAGCCGCCTTCGAAGTGCAGATCAAGCCTCGCGAGAAGGAGTGCACAGCGCCTCTGGTCCCCGAGGTCCGGCTGAGCTATTTCCAGATTGAGATTGAGGCCCGCACGCAAGTACGGGCGGACCGGACGATATTCAGAAACCCAGAGTCCGAGGGAACCTACTCGATAGGGCAGATGGCAGGCGTCATCGACAGCCCGCAGCCGTTCTCGAAAGCCAACGAGTACACCAAGATCGTCAACATGCCGCCTATTGCTGGTCCGAGCTCGAGCTTCGCAACGTACAACATCTCGCACAGACACGGCATCAAGCTCATGCTCGCTTTTCAAGTCACCGACAAGCCGAAGCAGTTTCGCAGAGAATATGCGATCGCGATCCATCCCCCGCTTGAGATGCCTGCTGCGCCCGAGCCCGCGATAGCAGGGCCGTCTTCGGCGGCGCAAGATACGACGGACGCGGAACCTTTGCCGCAATACGAGCCTCCGCCCTCGTATGAGAAAGCCCCAGCAGGCGATGATTAGGATTGTTACAGGCTTGGTAACATTGACATCCCTTGTCTCACAAGTCTTTGATTGCAGGGCGGTGTTGGGTCACGAGGGTGTTACGAGTGAGCTTGCTGAATTTTGTGGTACATATTGAGCCCATGTGCCATCTGGTCGTCAGCTATTTTATTCTCATTTTTTGTAGTTTGATACCCCATACTACTGACGACTTATTACATACATCAACTAAATGCAAAAATTGTTGACATCTATTGAATGAAATGTAGTCGTATTCACTGGTACCAAAATTCGAATGCTGAAACACTCACTCTGCTGCAATGCCAAGGAACCCTAACATTCTGCATCCCTAGGTGCGGGTGTTTGCAGATGTACCGTCTCAGAAGGGGAGATTGAGAGTGAATTGTGTCACCGTCACACATGAATCAGCGCATGTATGTTACTGGCCTGTGTGTTCTATTTTGAGCCGTCCAGAGTTACATTGTCCCCGGTGCTTTTCAGCTCTACGTCTGAGGCCCTCCTGATGTCGGTGTCATAGTATCGCAAAGCAGTAATTTCTTCACCTAAATATTTGCAGAACGACGTGGTCGTCTCGCACAGGGGTGTCGGTACACCGAGGAGCAGGTTCTGTAGCCACCCGCTGCTGTCCTTGTACACCTGCCAGTAAGATTGGCAGTTGATTAAGCACAACAGATCATGTGGTCAGTGTTAGTATCACCGGTGGTTTGGGCATCGCAATGAGGCCTGTAGAACCCCGTGCTGTTGGATTTGAGGTGCACCTGAGCACGTTTCAGAACCACCTGTGCATGTTGTGTCTAGAGCCCAAATGCGTCATTGAATTTCAGATGTTTGGCATGGTTGTGTTGGTTAGGGCGCACCTTCTGGGCTAAATCTGGGTTCGGTTGATAGATGCTGAGGAGTGTTGATGATGCGCTGGTGTTCTTCATGTGTGTGTGTTAGGCCCTAGCATAGGCGATTTGCTATACATCCCCTGCAACTCCTGCACGTATTGGAATTGTGGCGTCTTAGAGATGCATCAAAGAGGAGATTGCCCACGTGGGTGGGGAGACCTATACCTATACCTAACCCACTGCAACATCACTAGACAAAATTTGATCATTCTCATTCATGTAAAGGTAGAAAGCTTGTTTTATGTCTTGGGGATGTTAACGATAGCAGAGTGAACATTAATTCAGGTTCTCGTAGTTGCACTTAAGGCAACATGATTCAAAACCTATGCTATAAATAGACCCGAGCCCCATGGACCAGACGATATAGTGCTAATCAGTTCAGTAGCAGACCAGGTCAGATGTTACAATAGCAGTATATAACAGACACAATAGGTTAAAAAACAGGAAGGGTTTGCAAAAACCAGTAGAATACATCAGTGGTGAATGCCATTCGGTGTGAAATGGTACAATCGGAGTTGCTAATAAGAAAGACTTCGTTATCGACCCGTCTTTTTGTGCTTAGTAGCCTGCCGCTTGGAAACCCTCGCATCTTTTGCCGAAACAGCTTGCGCTTGTGTATCTGCTTTGGATCCCCCGCGTTTTGTTCGGCCTCGGCGGTTGGCTGGGGTGTTGAGGATGGTGATGTTGTCTCGCGCTGCAGCATTCTTCGCCTCTTGAATCCGCTTACTCCTTCGGAGTGGTGCTGGAGAGGTCCGAGCCGGCGAGCTTGAAGTAGGAGAATGTTGAAGCAGGGGATCCTGAGTTGTGGGTTCTAATCTGGGCGCCTCGGCTTTTTGGGGATGTTGACTGGCACCTTTCCCGAGGTTCGGGGGACGTGGCGGAGTCTCAGGTCGAGAAGAGGCTTCAGGCGTGATCGTCGGATAGTAGTCAGGGGAGGCATCACCCATGGGTAAGTCCTCGATCCATTGGCTTATGGGTACGGTCGACCATTGAGTTGGACGTGGAGTCGCCAGTTTATTCTGCTCCCCGGGAGGTGTAGGCTCTATAGATCGAAAGGGTTCAAGGCCTATCTCTCCGAAGTTCAAGGGGCTTCGCTCTGGCGGACTTGGCGACTCGACGTAGGTAACGAACTTCATCTCTTCCTCAACCCATTCGTCGCGCGAACCTCGCTCATGGCGCCATGACCTCCCCGGAAGTACCCCCCAATTCCTGTCCCATATTTTCCACTCCTCCCAAGTTGCCTTCACTGTCTCATATGCTCTGGAGTTTATATCAGCAGGATCACTGCTGGGTTTTCCTTTGCGTTCCAGTCTCTGCTGGATGCGCTCGCACTCGATCGAAACTTGGTAACTGAATTGCTGGAAAGGGCGTGATGCCTCATGTTCGCGCACTCGTTGCGCATGTGTCTGTTTGATCTGCCAGGTATCCTCGTCGTCTTCAACGTCGCTGTCCGGGAGTCTGATGTAATTTCTACCATTTGCTGGTCTTTTGGGATTGTCGCGCTTACATTGCGCCCTGTCCAGTACAGCCTGGACTTCTGGCTTTACCTCAAGCGGTCTTTCGTGGTTCCATCTCCAACGCCCATCATTCCCCCAGTTCTCATTCCATATACCTTGCGCGACCCAACTTCTCCTGATCGACTGTCTAGCAAACTCACTGATGGGGATGCCGAAAGGCACAAGGTGTATCCCGTTCTTCGATGCTTCTATAAGTCGAGATTTTTCGGTTTCAATCTGGATCCTGAGCATGGTAGAGGGCATTGTCTGGAACCATTGCTGCTTGAGTTCATACCTCTTGCTCTCTAGCCAGTGCTGTCTTATTGCACTTTGAGTCTGAATACTTGGTGGCTGAGTCGTGCTGCCTGTGACCGATAGGTATCGCGAAGGAGAGCAGCTAAACCGACTCCGTGCACGAGCAAGCTTCTGCGGGTCGTTGGCGAGAGTCTTAAGGGCCTCATCGACCCTGCCGATGGTACGCCCGTCAACAGTTTCGTAGAACATGAGGAAATCTTGTAGAAGTAAGTCAGTCTTGCGAATAATCTCTATTCTACCACAGAGAAAGGGTGCAGATGTGGGCAGGGTTCAGTGATAAGGAAATGAATCTGGTTGGGAGGAAATCGGAGCAGGGCATTGCCTGGAAATTAGTGTACAATTCACTGTTTCCAGCTGCCAAAAAATATTTGTGTCACTTGAAATCTGTGTGACATGTGACTACACTGGGTTCTCGCGGCATGAGCCAGTTAGTTGCTTCACTGGCCGTGACTATAATCATGTACAACGACGCACAAGGTTGGCCATTGATACGCACACATCCTTCTATATCCTAAATAGTAATTATCCCTTGATTCCCGCGAGAAACAAAGCGTGCTGCAGCACTGCGAGAGGCAACGCAATGCAACACATCTTGACACCGCACCACGAGACCAGTTCTGACACGCCCCAACTCCGAAATCACTTGTTCGCAGGGCTTTTGTGGTAAAACAGCCTGCCCGTCGACTCGGGTATCGTAAGGTGTAGTAGGCTCGGACAGAGCAGGTATCGGAGTGAGGTTTACCTCAGTTACGGCGATAGATTGTGCGACCATGACCGGAGCGCGGTGAAATGTTGGTACAAATGCTCTTCAACTCCAGGATAACAACCAGGATCAAAGGGCCTCCGAACCGGCCCCCTAACCACCGACAACGCGGATAAGGCCGATTATCTCGAAATGAAAGCGCGGCGAGTGACGTCGGGTAGTAAAGAAATATCGTTGTTAGATCCTTGCCTGATCTCTGTTTTTATAGCTTGGGTATACCCATGGGCTTGCTCTTTTGGGCCGTGGGCTGCCAAGAGATGGCCTGGGCATGTAAACCCTCGAATTCAAACCTCGCCTGTTACTGATGATAATATTACAGCGAGAGAGCACCCAAGGTCATTCGTTGGTATAATCGGGTTGAGGTGGCGCATGTTCGCCAACAGTACAGTACCGTGCATATAACATGCAGGCTGCACCCCCTCATATAGAGGCATCCGTCCGGTCGGAAAAGCACTAAGCATTTCCTCCAACTTGAGCCCTCATCTGGTAGAGTCGCCCTCGTCTTCGTAGCTTTCCTCATGAACTACGCAAAATGAGCCTCTGTCTCCAACTACCGAAAGTAAACCAAAGATCTTGATCTTCAGTTGCTTTTAGTTAACATGGCTCCCAACATTTCGGTCGCTGTTGGCGTGCTTGGCATCATCTATCTACTGCTCCTTGCTTTTCATCGTTTCACCCAAAGCGCCAAAGAGCCACAGTCAATCTGCAATGGCGTCCCATTCATTACGCCTTTACTGAGCATGGTAGCTCTGGGAAGCAGCTTCCACCGCCTGATGAGGTAATCTAGTGTTCGCTAACCACACCCTGGACAAGCACACTAATCAACTGACGCTTCTCTTCTCCTAGAGACAAATACAATCTTCTGATACACACGCTTCGCATTCCTGGGACACGTTTCTATATCGTCAACTCCCCTTCTTTGATCACATCAGTCCAGAACCGATTTCGCATTCTTTCTTTTCCCGCAATCGAAGCGGGCATCGCCGCCAAGGTGTTTGGTGTCACTGAGGTCACCAATAAAGTCTTTAGGCACAACCTTACTAGCGATGAGGGTTACTTGATGAGCTTCCCCAAATATGTTCACTCCGCTCTGGGCGCTGGACCGGGCCGAGATGCTATGAACAGGAGGGCTGTCCAAGTCGTCGCCAGTTCATTGAATACGCTTGCCGGAACGGAGAACGGTTTCCGTACTGTTCATATGTTTCAATGGATTCGGCACGAGCTCCTGATAGCAACCACTGAAGGTGTCTATGGGCCCAAAAATCCTTTTCGAGACCCTACCATGGAGCGAGCTTGGTAGTAAGCCTTAATCCTCCCAACAATGAATGATGTTCCTGATAATACTTACACATGCTCAGTACCTTCGAGCCAGGGATGATGATGTTTGTTCTGAATCTTTTCCCCAGATTGTTAGCCAGGAAGAGCTTCCAGGCGCGTGAGTACATGGCCCAAGTCTGGCAGCAATACTTTGACAATGAGTGGTATAAGCAGGGCTCAGACCTGGTCAAAGCCCGTGTCAAAATCAACGAGGACTTCGAGATTCCTATGAGCGATACTGCTAGGCTCGAGGTTGCGGGAACCCAGGCAATCCTTACTAACACCATCCCATGTACCTTTTGGGTGGTGTTGCATATCTTCTCCGATCCAGTTGTTCTGGAAGAAATCAGACAGGAGCTATATCAAGGTGTACGAACGAATGATTCAGGCAGGTCCTCACTATCTATCATCAACTTCTAACCCTAACCCTAACCCTAACCCAGAAGATAGTTCTGACCTGTGCTGCTGAAATTTATAGGTACCCATACTATCGACTTGGGTTACGTTCAATCATCCTGTCCCATTTTGCTATCAACTTTCAAAGAAACTATGCGTTTCCATTCTCTATCCGTGGCCACCCGCCTTGTAATGGAGGACCATCTCCTCGACCTAGGGAAAAGGGGTCACGATGGACGGTATCCTTTTCCGGGTCCGAGAAGGGTATGGATATGGCGGCCGAAGATATCAAAGGTGCCACTCCTGACTTGGGTCATTGATGTGTATGTAGCTCGTAATCGACGAAGACATCTCGAGATAATGGTCTGGTCGATACTAATAGAGTCAATAGATTGCATGAATCAACGTCAATGCTAGCTTGTTCACTCGTCTAGTGTCTTACTACCGCACATGAGTAGACTATTGACCTGTAATTGGCAAAAAGGCGCTACTCATCCGCGTTTAATAGATCACTTAAAGGTTGATGTATAAGATTCACACCCCGCAAGCGAGCCCTCCTCAAGCAACACCAGCACATCCCGCCTAGAAGCCCAATGGCGCCTCAAATACAGACAAATAGCCGGACACTCGACCCTCGCGCGCACGTCAATCCACCAAATACTCCTTGCCCCCTTCCGATACCACAAAAACATCAACAGCAGCGCAACGGGATCTTTACTTAACACCAAATCCTGAAACCGCCCCTCAATACACCTCGTAAACACCTCCGTATGTCCAACCCTCACCTCACCATCATCAAGACACAAAATCCGCGCTAGCGCATGCGCAGCATCAAAATAAGGACTATTCCCCGCCGTCGAAGCGTCATTCAATCCACACACCCTCGCCAAATCAGGCGGAATACCACCAACCCCCCTCTCAGCCCTAGGCGCATGCATCTCCGCATACGTCGCGGCCATGACGCGGAAGATGCTGCCGGGCCGTATGGGGTTGATGAGGGGCCAGAGGGCCATCTTCCCCTTGTTCAGCCTGAGCCATTCGAGATCTGTTTCTGACGACGACCGCATGGGCCAGGAAGTCTCAGGTGCATGGGAACTACCGTCTGGAGAAGCGAAGCTGAGCATGGCTAGCGCCGCGGCGGTGCCCCAGATCGGGTCCTTGTCGGCTTCTGTGATGGGCTGTGTTAGGCGTTTGTTGAGGAGCGCGGTGCCGAGGGAGAGGTGGTGGCATTCTTCGACTGTGCGGTTGTGGTTTGTGAGAGAGGTGTTGGGGAGATGGGCGCTGTGATGTCGGTCGTAGCAGAGGGCTACTGCTAGGGAGGCGTGCATTAGGTAGGGGTGCTGTGGGATGTGATTAGTTTCATCGTCATTCGTATAAGCTGCAGTCACTCGCTACGCCAAAACGATGAGGTTCATACGATTTTCCATCAAATACTTAAATACATACAGTAAACGCGAAGCCCAACAGCTTACGATTAACCTCTGCCATCTTAGAGTTCTTTGGGTTGAGGAGACTTTCTCCCAGATACCTCGTGACGAAGTCTTGGCATTTGTCGTTCAGCTGGTAGTGCGAAGAGGCGTCCGCCGTCCACACGGCGTTGGAAAGGGGCGCCCGGACCACAACTTTGTTGCCCCTGTCTCGACGGGCCGGAGGCTTTAATTCCACGTCGTTGGTGACGGGCTGCAGGTCTGGCACGCGGAGCGTGATGTTGCACAGCACTCCGAAAGACACGCATCTCCTGCATTGCGGTCTGTCTTCATCGCACTGATCTCAGGGGATGTCTAGAGTTAGCTATGTTCACTTGTAATGACATGAACACGTGGGGTAGATTGATTAAGTTGCTCACTTTGACTCTTCTCAGCTTGCAATTCCTACAGCCGAATCTCGACCTCCGTTTACTTCGATTGGCTCGGTTATCACTCGCCGACATGACTGACCGCTTCTCGAAATCCCGTTGCAATGAATTGACAAAAGTAAGAGGGAATACCACGCACGCCACGACGTTAGATCCCATCAAAGCAGTTGGCGCTAGCCATCGATCGGCTAACGTCTTGGCGCGCTAACCGGCTTTCGCCTGCGGGGATTTCTCATTGGCTGATCGGAATCTTGCAAACCAAAAATAACCTAACTGTTCCTGTAAACACCATCGAAAGTCGCATGTCTGGACTTATACGCAGTCTAGCGGGAATCAATTTGGGACGATGTCCGACTCTGGTAGTATCCGTCCGAGCTCGCAAGTTGCCGAGAGATTTCTCACATAGGTAGGTATATAAAAGCGCGACGTGATGCGCACAGAAATGATGAAGGGCGCTCCTGCACCTGGCCTCTCACTTACACATGCTTCAATGCCTGCCTGACCGATCACGAAGACAACTGACGACAACCTCATAAACCTCCATTTCAATTCACCTCTTGCCCTTAAATCCGTCATCGAGTTTTTTCACTTTCCCTCACTAAACCAACACCCAATCCCCAAAATGAAAGTCTTCATAACCGGCGCCTCCGGCGCAATCGGCTCCGCTCTAACCCGCGAGCTCCTCACGCACGGACACACCGTCCTAGCCCTCGCACGCAGCGATCGCAGCGCCTCATTCCTGCACACCCTTAGGGCAGAAGTCGTGCGCGGATCCCTCACCGATCTCTCTATCCTCGCAAAAGCCGCTTCTGAATGCGACGCTGTCGCCCATCTAGCGTTCATCAACGAGTTCGAACATTACGCGGAAAACTGTGCTGTCGATCGCGCTGCTATTGGGGCTATTGGGTCTGCGCTAGTTGCATCTTCAGAGGGAGAAACTACGGCAGAGATAGCAGCAGTAGAGAAGACAGGCGATAAGGCTTTTGTCATTTCCTCCGGCACATCCCTCCTCCCCAAAGGCCGCCTCGCCCTCGAATCCCAGCCCTACGACGCCACGGACCCTTTTGGCGCCCTACGTGGTCCCGCGGAAGACCTCGCTCTATCGTTTGCTTCGAAAGGCAACGGCGTGCGCGTCTCAGTCATCCGCCTCCCCTCCGTCTACGGCAACGGCTCTCTGGGCTGGGTGGCCCTCATGCTCTCCTCTGCTTCCGAGAACGACGTGGTGCCGTATATTGCAGAAGGAGACAACCGCTGGTGCGCGGCGCATGCGAGGGATGTTGCTGTGCTGTATCGTCTCGCTTTAGAAAATGGCGGGAAAGGCGGCAAGGGTGGGAAGGGGAAGGGGTCTATCTACCATGCCGTCGCCGAAGAAGGCGTGAGGAGTAAGGATGTGGCAGAGGCGTTGGGGAAGAAACTGGGACTACCCGTCAAGGGGATGAGGGTTGAGGAAGCACAGGAGGTGTTTGGGGTGTTGGAGGCGAATGCGCTGGGGATTGATTACCCGGCGAGCAGTGACATGACACGAGAGGAGCTGGGGTGGGAGCCGAAGGAGAGGGGGTTGTTGGAGTGGTTGGGGTCTGAGGAGTTTGAGGCGCGTGAGGTTCCGGGTTGGTCGAAGGCAGATAGCAAGAGCTCATAGGAGAGAAATTACGGCGTTTTGGTGCAGAGGGAATTGCATTTAAAGAAGACACCGGAATAGAATCCATTAATCAATCTCACTTCACCTATCTCTACCCCCGCTCGCATACCTCAAGCAAGTCAACCCCCTACTTACATCAACCAACCTTAACCATCCTATTCCTCAACGCGGCATTCTCCAACGCAACAACCTTGCCCTCCTTATCAAACTCAAAAATAAACGAGTCCAGCGCCCGACTCCCATACGCCGTCGCACTCAGACTAATCCACGTGGAGCAATCCGTGGTAAACGGCTTCTGGATCTCCGGCAACGCGAGGTCCTCAAACGTCGCCTTGAACCCAACTTTCCTCCCACCCTCCGGCAACTCATCCCACAACCCCGTCGGAAACAGCCTTACACTAGGCCGCATCTGCGCCCAGTAATCCGAAGAAACATTCTGCGCGAGAGCCACGACAAGGCCCATCATGTTCGTGCTATTGGACAGCCAGGGGCCGACGCCCAGGCCCGGCATCTGCGGATCGACAGTTATGGAAAGCGAGGAGTTGACAGAGGTGTTTTCAGACACGTAGTTTCCGGCATACGTAGCGTTCGCTTGGCTCCGTGCCACGCTGAGGATTGTCGGAAGATATGTGTTGGACAGCGTGTCGGCGATGTCGAGGACTAGCGAGGCGGGCAGCTCGCCGGCTGCGGCGATGCTGAAGCCGATGTCGAGGTCGGGGATCACGGCGAGGAGCGCGCTGTACCGGCCTAGGCTGCCGAGTTTGTTGAAGGTTGTGGCGAATTGGTAGGTTGAGTCTTATGGAGGTTAGTGAGGGTTGGGGTGTTTGGAGATGGGAGGCAGGGGTATTGGGGACGATGTAGGGAAAGACTGGTTGGTATTGTGAAGTACAATGGTTGTTGAGGTGGCTGGGAATACTTACTTTGACCAGGGATTGTCAGCCTCCGCACGCCCCAGGGGCTTCCGACGGACGAAGATGGGTCGGAGCTGTACGTCACTGGGCGAAGCCACCGTCTTGTCACGGGCCAGGGGAGCAGAGTCGACTTCAGGATTGCTTTGCCCACAGTCGCCATGTCCTTGGCCGAAGAGTAAATGTTTCCTGTCCTGTGGCGGTGTCAGCAACCTTTCAAACACTGCCTCCGTATCTAGTCATGGGTTGTGGGTTCATGCTCACGGTGACTCGTTCCCCATGTTGAAAGCCCAAGTCGTCCCATACCGGTTTCCAGGAATGACACCCAGTTTGTCTTCGGGCGTGGTGTAGAACGTGCGTGTGAGATTCAAAGGTTTTACTAGCTTTTCCTCGAAGGACTGCTGGAACGGCTTTCCTGTCATCTTCTCGAGCGCGTAGCCCAGGAGGACGTATGCGATGTCGGAGTATGCGGGCGTAACGAAGGGCGAGAAGGCAGGCGGGAGCTTCATAAGACCTGCGAAGAACTCTGTGATGGTTGTTGGACGTTAGCCATCTAATGTCTTGTTGCCGTGTCAAATCACTAGATCAGGAGAGACCTGATGCAGGCTGCAATTCTGTGACAATGCGAAAGGATGGCACTCACGGGCTCGGTTGCACACAGGGTTAGTGCCGCAAGGCGGAATGTCCCCTGGCGAAAGGGCCGGGAACCCCAAGGTATCTGCCTTATTCGTGACGAGCGTGAGCTCTCCAAGAAGCGCATCTAACATGCAAAAGCCTCATTAGCGACAGGCCCAATGACATCTCAGTCAAGCATAATCGCGCGCTCACAGTCTCTCATCAGCCCTGAAATCTGACTCGCCAACGACCCAATGGTAATGGACCCCCAGTCCGGCGCAGACAGCGAATGCGACACATCAGGCTGGCTGGCCGCCATCTCCGCAATCTCCGGTATGAAGTTGCCGATGGGCTCGTTCCACGAGGCGTCGCCGACCTCAGCCAGAAAAGTCAAAATCGTAAAGATCTTGGTCAGGCTGCCGGTGCGGTAGACGGTGTCGCCGTCGATCTTCTTGGTGCCCGTCGTGTTCATGGTGGCCAGGTTGGGCGCCGTCCAGTAGTGCGAGTAGATGGACTCCGGCTCGTTCGCGGAGAAGACCTCGACCGAGTACGAATACCGCTGCGACCCTGTGCCGTTGCCGCGGTCGATGTACCGGCTCAGCACCGTGTCCAAGGCGCTGGCGGCGCTCTTGATGCCGTCATTGTCGAGCAGGTTGCTGGGCTTCGGGTAGCCTAGGCCGTAGATGGGACAGTTCTTCTTTGCATCAGTGCCGAGGGCCTGCAAGGCCACCAGCCAGGTGAGAGCTCGCCCTACTCTGAACATCTTGACGCAACTCCTAAGTTAGATACAGTAGAGACAGACTACAAGTCATAACACGACCCCCGGGACACCCGGCGCGTTGGATTTCTTTATGCCAGCTCGAGTTGAAGGTCGTGCACCACCATCGATCAACCCCCTATCCTCAAGCGACCATCATCGTGAAAGCCAGTGAAACATGAACTCTGTCCTGATGGGGTAGTCTCGTATCTTTAATTGATAGGCAAGTGCGGAACAACATGCCATTCGTTGTGTGGCCATTCCGGATAAGCTTGGGCAATTAACCGTGCAAAGGGCAGCGCGAGCAACCGAGGTGGACTCGCGGCGCAGCGACTGAACAATATATGTTATCATTTCTGGACTCGGTGAGAGGTTAGTCGAGATTAAAGATTGATCACAACATTGGACTCGATGCATCATGCTTCGGACGACTGCAACATCGACATTAATCATCTGTGCGATCTGAATATTTGCCGTTCAAGCCAACCGTGAGCAACTACCTGGCACACCCCCCCTCTCGGCACCAGCACTCGGACTCTGCAATATGAAGACCGCTCAAGCCATCATGATGGCAATTGAAAATAAGAGTCGCAAGGAGTCAAGTTGACAATACATACAATTGGACGTAATGGGCTGCTATTTTGGGAACCCGCATGTGCAATCCCCGCGGAGGCTTGCCGTCCGACCCCTTGGCAATGTACCTCAATAAAGCCTAATACACCTGCCCATCAACCGTTCCAGAAGAACTTTAGAACAACATATCTCCTAAGATGATCGACATGCCTTGTAACACTGGACCTGCAGCAAGGCAATGTGGACCTTTCACATCCGCTCCCGATTGACTTACCTATACCGGCCTGCCATACGCTCCATCTCTCGCCATCAAACATAGACTGACGACCGACAGAGCTGCCGATACCCTTTTTATCTCTCCCTTCTAGCGGCGCTGACATTGCGGCTCGAACTTGTCGTCGGGTTATCTAGATAGGTAGGTAGTACTCCATCCGTTTCTCATGACATGTGAGTAGCCATAAAAATTATCACACATTGCACATCAACCAGATTCAAATACCTCTCATCTCTACTGAGGTTGCTGCATTCATCGCCGGTACTCTACTGGGCAATGGTTATCGGATAGGTAGACGGACGCAGATACAGACATTTACGACAGAAATTTTCATTGTTCCCTCCCTATCTCCCCAACTTCTATTCCATTATGCAGTAACAGTAATAGCCGTGTATATAGCATCGAAAGATCAAGCTCGCTATTCGTTCGTTCGGCATTGCCAGTTGCGGTTGCGGTTCGGTGCCCTGCACCTTCCTTCACCTCCACCTCCACCTTGCAAGACGAATATGTGTGTGAGGGGCGAGAGAGAGAAAGAATGCCAACTAAACCGCTATGCTTGCTTGCTTTGCCAGCCATGACAATGACAATCAATGAACATCAGATCAGATAAAATCTCCAAGCCCGTTCCCTTCCCCTCCCCCTCCACTTGTCAATCAATCAAAAATGCAACTTTTTATGTAATAGTACAATAGCTAGCTCTCATCTCTTCCCTTCATCTTTTTCAAGAGCCTTCTCTCGCCAAAATGCAAAATCCATGAATCCACCACCTAGACCTCTTGTAACCTGTCAACAACCAGTGGTCATCATGATCATCCTTCTATACGAACTTCGAACTTTGAACAATAGATCATCCATCATCCATCCATCACCGTGCTCTAGTGTCCATTCGTAAGCGGAGAACCCTCACCCTCATGTGGTGCGGCAAGGACAGAGAACTGGCCACCGGCGCCGGCCCATGTTATCTTGCGTGTCCGGATCGCCGAGTTGTCGATCAGGGTGGGGACCTCGATGTCGTCGGTGGTGCCCTGACCAGTCTGGTAGTTGGCTGAAAAGCCCCATGAGTGCACCCGACCAGCCGGGTCGATGGCGAAGCTGGTATCCACACCCGCCGCGACGAAAGCAGCGTGTACATCTGTTCGCGTGTTAGAATTAAACATCGTCAAGGTAGTCTCTGCAGAATTGAACGGAATCGACTTACCACCAGCAGCAGTGGGCTTCATGAGAATACGAGGCTTGTTGTTCTCGTCGAACATGGCATTGTCCTCATTGTACAAGTTGGCAGGCTGGCCGACCTGGTGGCCATCTACACGACCCCAAGTCAGGAGCTTTCCGTTCGCGTCGCGGGCAACCGAGTGGTGTTCACCGCCGGCAATCTGCTCTATATCTATCTCCTTGAGCGACTCAACAAGCTTGGGCTGGAGAACCATGGCATCGTCCTTGCCGGTGTCGTCGTAGTGACCGGTCTGCGAGTAGTTGTTCAAACCCCACGACCAAACACGGCCTTGGTTGTCCTTGTAGAAACTGTGGTAAGAACCGGCAGCAATGTCGGTCGCGTAGTGTCTCTTGCCGAACATGCCGCAAGGCTGGGGCTGCAGCGTAGCCGAGGGGCCACTGTGACGCGTGATTGGCTTCCGGCCCAGTTGGAACTGACCTCCGCTGCCCCAGGTCCAGACCTTGCCTTGGACGTCGATGGCTATGACGTGGTTAGAACCACAGACGATGTCGGTAATGTCTTGTAAAGGTGCGATCAGCATGGGAGCAGGCTGCACTCGAATGCCCTCGGCGAAACCGATGATGCCATCTGCGCCACGGAATGTGCCCCAACCGAAGACGAAGCCGTCGGTTGTGAGAATGAAGGAAGCAGAATCAGTGGCAACAACCTTGCAGATAATGTCGTCCGCCAGGAGCTGACCATTGTCAATTTTGGTGGGTGTGCTTTCAAGGGGATTGACGCCTGTGTCATCGTCGTCCTCATCGTCGGATTCCTCGGCGTCGACGTCGCGCACGCCGCCGGCCCAGGTGGTATCGCGACCGAGAGCCTTGTCGTCATTGACACCCCAGGTAAGAACTCGGTTGTCCTTGGTGAGAGCGATGGCGTGCATGCCTCCGCAGGCGATATCAACAACACCCACCTTTTGGGCATCGAGGTTGTGATTTATACGGGGTCGCTTGACATCGATCGGCTTCTTGCCTTCGTATTTCTTGCTGCCCAAGCCAAGCTCGCCTGAGCTGCCTTCTCCGAATACAAAGATGTCAAGGACGGCGGTGGGGACGGAGTTCTCAACCACGTTTCTCTTCCGCCGGCGGAGGACAACCTGCTTGCGCCAGCCAGCAGGGGCCTCTTCCTTCTTGGGGGCGACTGCACGAGCCTTCTTTCTAGGTCTAGGTTCCTCCACGGCGCTGCCGGCATCAGAAGCCTCATCCTCGTCCTCGTCTTCGTCGTCGTCGTCACGAGACCGCTTGCCATTAGCATTCTTCACGGGCTTCTTCTCGACGGGAGCTTTCTTTGCAGCGGCGGCCTTCTTTGCAGCGGCGGCCTTCTTTGTAGCGGCAGCCTTTGTCTTGGTCGCGGCGGCCTTGGCCTTGGCAGCAGCAGGGGCGGGCTTCTTAGTCTCGACGGCGGCGGCAGCCTTTGTAGCCTTGGCCGTCGCCTTGGGTGCCTTGGAGGGTGCAGGTGCAGCCTTGGGAGCAGCTTTGGGGGCGGCTTTGGGGGCAGCTTTGGGAGCAGCTTTGGCTGTGTCCTTCGCAGCATCGGTTTTCGAGGCTCGGGGGGCCTTAGAGGGAGCCTTCGCGGCCGCCTCGGCAGAAGCAGCAGGCTTCTTGGCCCTTGGCGCCATGGTGTCTGTTCTGCGCGAGGGCGAAGATGGGGGATTGAGGTAATGGATGAGGGGGTGGAAAGTGGGCGAGGTCGCTAAGTGTTAGGTACGAACGGACTGCGAGGCAGTCGGTCAGATGGAGGTGGGAATCGCACAGGAATCCGAGGCGCGAGTTGGTGGCCTGACGAACTGGTGAGCTGACGGTGGTTTATGTATGGCTCGATTTTGGATTGGGCGCAATTGTTGGTGTATTCTGTGGGATTCGGGAAGCGCGCAAGCTCAAGTGCGAAGACACTTCACAATAACAAGTGTTCACAATACAAACAAGGTCAAGGACGTCGGGGATCGCCTTTGTTGATGTTTGCAGAGCAGAGTGGTGGGAGAAAGAATGAAAAATGGGCGGAAGGACGGGTGAGAAAAAGACGCGGCGCGTTGTGTGGATTGTTGGTGTGTACAGCTTATTTTTCCCAGGCGTCCACGGCCCTATACGGTATACCCAGCGCTGCACCTGCAGCTGCAGCTGCGATAAGAGCGAGAGCCGGGATCAGCTGTCTTGGGTTGGCTGCCTGTATCCCGATACCCCGCTATCGCACCTAATCTGCGCCGTGATAGCAGGTACTCGCTACCTGACCGAGCCTGACATCGCACTCTATTCGGTGGAACTCGGGCAGTACCAAGGCTCAGTCAGCACGCCAACACCTATTGGAACAACGCTCAAGGACAGAACGATCCGATGAGCTAATCATAGCAGCTACGCCCCACAAGAGCTTTGCAGCATGCGCCGAATCAGGACGCGTCGAGCGCCCACACGACGGGAGCTTTAGGCTCCCTGCCGAACTCGCCGCCATCCTTCCCATCCTCACCTCTACCGACTCGTACGTCGCCAACGTGCAGCGCAACGCCTGACCTAGCTTGTACGCCAACACTTTACGTGCCACAGGCCGTAAGGTATCTACCTACTGCGGTTGTTGTTATACAAGTCACCCCAGCATGCGTTTCAGGTCGCACCTCGGCCAATGGTTTTCTTACCACCGAGATGAGTGTGGATAGTGGTCACAAATCATTTCGCTCGTGGAACCATAGCTGAGGTTGTGTTGAGTGATTGATCATACAAGTCAGTGGTTGAAGAATCATTCACGCGCGACAGCTGCAAAGTCACTTCGCAAGTGGTGTTGAGGACGCACACAGACTTAGTGATAAACGAGTTTCAAATCTGCCCTTTCGTAAGTAGGGCACGATATCGTGGTATCTCAAACGCCAGACCAACCACCCATGCCCAGCTCGATTCATGCCATGCCTTCCGAAGAACCAACTCATTCTCTCAAACGCCAACCTTATGCCTAGGACCGATCCCATGAAATGTAGTAGTACATCCGCTTCTTTCAGCTTTCCATCCCCATCCCCATCCTCATCCCAAATTTCCCCCGTCCTGCTCACTTGCTAGTCGTAAAGTCGATCTCATTCGGGTAAGCGTCGCCTCCGGCAGCAGCCCGCTCACAGGTGCATGAGCTGGCCGGGCGGGCTCCGCATTCGCAGGTGTTGCCGGCAGCGGGCTCCACGTTCTCCTTGGCCGCGTTCTCGCACGTGCACTGTCCGGCAGGGCGGGCGCGGCATGAGCAGCGCGCACCGCTCAGGATGTTCTCAGTTGCCGCCTTCTGGCAGGTGCAGTGCAGCGCTGACTGCTTGCCGCAGGAACAGGTGGCTTGCTTGGCTACAGGACGGGGTGTGTTAGTTACGGAAATACATACGTAAAACGGAATATTGAGGGTGCCGGTTTTGGTGAGATGACTTACCACAGATGCACTCGTTGCCCGACTTTCTGCCGCAGCAGGTGGGAGTGGCCTGGGTGACTTGAGTTGCCATTGTGAGTGTGGTGTAAGTGAGCCTGGGCTGCGTGACTGAAGATGCAATGGATTGGTCGAGTGAAAGTTGTCTGAGAAGACGGAAATGACTTGTACTCGTGGGAATAGGTGAGTTCTTGTGGGTTGAGATAGAGAACTAGAATTCAGAATACTCCCACAGCTGGAGAATGAGCCGTCTTATATACAAATCTCCAGCTGTCTAGAACATCGCGATTCCAGAGACCAAAATCCAATGAATTGCTGGGTGACATCATGCGAGATGGTCATCACCTGTTCTCTGATTGGCCGCTGCTCAGTATCACAAATTTCAACCAATCATAGCGCATGTGATGACCTTTCTGGCCAGCACGAGAGGCCATGCCTGCCTGCCGGAGGACGCCTCAGACCGCCTCAGCCCGCTGTACCCCTGCTTTTT
This sequence comes from Astrocystis sublimbata, assembly GCA_022453515.1. Taxonomy (NCBI): domain Eukaryota; kingdom Fungi; phylum Ascomycota; class Sordariomycetes; order Xylariales; family Xylariaceae; genus Astrocystis; species Astrocystis sublimbata. Next base: position 111,276 of record JAJNNY010000085.1, read on the forward strand.
ACCCCAGATTTTCGTTTTCCGCCTGCAAGCCATGTAGGTAGGGCATGCAGGCACACAGGGTCTTAGGTCCGGGAGGTAGGAGCGTCTACAACAGGAAGGCACGGTGTAACCTGGATTTCTATGCACTTAAGCTTACAGGCACACCCTAGCCCCCGGCCACACAGTAGATTCTCTCCCAATACAACCACCTTTCTGATCGACCCGTCTATCGCCGGGCTTGTTCCTGGAATAATTTGCTTTAATCGCCTTCACGTTAACCCTGTTCCATTACAGACTATTTTAACGTTATACGCTCTCTGCATCTTATGGAACGCTCGCACTCCCGAGGCACCCTTTCAATATAACATCGCCACATGGCCATGATGTTCTGCTGCTGTTGTTGCGCGAGTATTGACATGAGACTGGAAGATGAGGGTTAGGTAATCGCTGAGCTAGATATGTCACAAGCCGATGATTTATCCGCGGGCTCGTTGTATTTACATCTCCAAAACTAAACAACAGGCCAACCGCTCGAGAAGTCAATAGTATTCCAACCAAATCGCTTGTCGCCATCTCCAAACCCGATCGTTTTGTCCACATAATGGTAATACAGTATCTACAAACAGCCAAAGTCAGCACACCACATCTCCAACTCCAGGGTTTTACCACAGAGGAACTTACCGGCCCATGCGTCGGATCCTGATAAACACCCTGCCCACCCGGTCCATAAACATTACCATGCGACTCCAAAACCACCGTGCCGCCCCCATTCGTGCAAGCCACACCATTCTTATCCACGAAGCCCTCCGTCGGCGAAGCCGAGCGGCACGCCATGATCTTATACTCAGCCCCCGCCGGCGGCATGTTCCGGTCATACCCGCAGCACTTGCCCTTGCTATAGAACAAATAGTAGAAGTCTCCATTCTTGAACACAAACGCGCCTTCGACTTCCGTGGTCGCCGGATCAAAAGCGACCTGCCGCGAACTGGCGCCGCTAACGAGCGTGAGGGGCGCGCCTTTCATCTCAGCTTGGTAGATATCTTTCCAGAAAGAACCCCAGGTTAGGAAGTTCCTGCCGTCGGCGCTGATTAGGTTCGCGTCGATGGCGTTGTACGGCTTGCTGGAGTCCGACTTGACCCCGGTGGCGCCGTGGTCCGTCCACGAGCCGACGTCGAGCGACGGCGAGGTCGCGACGCCGATGGCGGAGTTTTGGGACCCGAATTCGCTGACGGAGTAGTAGAGGTAGTAGGTGTCGCCGACGAGGCTGACGTCGGGCGCCTGTCAGCAGGTATCTTGTGTTAGCCAAGAGCATGTTGTCCGCTTTTCCATTGTCTCCCAAGCAATATCAGTATTTACACATCGACATACCCAGAGATCCTGATTACCAGGCAGATTGATGGACGAGCCAGACGGCAGCGCCGCACCCTTGTACGTCCACGGCCCCGAGATGTCGGGCGCCGAATGCACGGCGACCCTGCCGCCCGTCGAGAAGCGGAAGTACGTCCCGTCGGCGCGCCGCACGATGCTCGGGTCGTGGGCGTTGGTGCAGGTTCCCGAGCACGCCTGCGGGTTCGCGTACCCGAGCGCGCGGCCGAGCAGGGGTACCAGGCCCAGCGCCACGGCACGGAGCGTCATTGTCGTGATCGTGGTGTGTATGTGATCTACTGTCTTATTCGCCCGGTAGTGCCTGTCCGACGATCGACCGCCTGTCGCAATAACAGAATAAATAGAACATGGCTATTACTCCCGTCTCCGGCATGCTGTCGACTTTATATTGCCCATCAGGAGATTGTATGTTCCTGCCCTGTTCTTGATTTGGTAGGCGCCGCCTTCCGTTGCGAAGCATTGCCCGATCCGGTAATTAGCCCCTGCGGCTCGGACGGTGATTGGAGGAACCGATCGTAATAGTTCGGCCGTGGGGGCTAACGTGGTTTCAATCGTGCATGATGCATGAGGACGTGCGTAAGAACGTAAGTGCTCGAGTGGTGCGCTCTTGTTTTTCTTTTTCTTTTTTATGGATTCATTGACGGCATTCCCGTTGAGCGCGGTTTCGTCGATTCTGAAAATTGGTGTCGGTGCTTGTCATCGTCATCATAGCTATCCTGTCGAGCTTGTCTGCGATGTATTGGTCAGTAAGTAGGTACAAGTCGGTGGGCCTGTGGGAAATAGTGTACGGAATTGCTTGGCTTCATCGAAGCCAAGTGGCCGAATGAGAACTCACTCGTACATGGCCGAGATGGCGTACGGACTGTCATGAGGGAACTGCTGCGATAGCAGATGACGGTATCTTGTGATGATGTGTGCGCGGAACAATCAGGCAAGTCGAGCAGTCAGGTCGAGTGTTTCGAGTTAACAGGATCGTCGTAAGGGTCATGGATGGGGTGTTTATCTCGATTGCCGAGCCACCAAGGCCACATCTGTACGACCTGAGGTCCTGGCATCCTGGCATGATGGGCCGCAAGCGCGCGTAACACTGGGGTCTTGGGGGCCGGCTGCTGGCCAATCGACGACCAACAAGGTTGGACAAAGGTAGTTTGGTGGGATCGACTGTTATTTGGTAACTGAGTGGCCATTCCTCGATTGTCGATCGAGAGGTTGTCTTGTTTTCCGCAAATTGACATGTTGCATATGTCGCTGGTGGAGTGCTATTGGCGATCGCAGGCCTGGCGGTGGTGTTGGTCGGAGTTGGACGACTTTCAATTTCGAGATTGCGGATAAGAATGAGTTCTTGAAGGATGTGGAGAGGGATAGATTGGGCTCGCAAGAGGACGCCATCCTGGTGATGTTTGGTGTCAGTGTGGTCGATGGTGTCGAGGTCCGAATGGAGTCGTCTGGGCGAGACCGCTCCTCTGGGCTACTGACGGGATTTCGGAGAGGGACACAAAGTCCAGTTCTGAGGCTAGATAGTCTGCTCGAAGATAGCCAATGTATGGATCTGTGTCTGTGTGTGTGTGTGGCAAATTTCGCTCATCGATGGTGGCGTGTCGTGCAAGTGTCTGGAGTCTCAGTTTCTGCTGAACTGTGCGCAGACATATTTTCTCTCATTTGAGGAGGTCAGTACAACTATTACCGCACGAATTGCACTCCCACATGATGGCAATAAATGACCTTCTCATCGCGATGACGTGGTTATAAGTTGAAGCCCAGACTGCCTTGCTTGTCAGCATAATAGAAAATTATCGGTCCATGGCTCTAGGAGGACAGGGGCCACAAGATGTCCCAATGCACTGAGCTTGTAGTACTCTGAGCACGATGGCCTGCTCTGCGATGTCGGCTGCGCTGCGGCATCGGTACTATTCACTACTGAGATATGGGACCGGGGCCAAAAGTAGACTGTGTAGCTTTTGTATCTAGGTCTAACGCTCACTGAGTCTGGCACGCTATCGCCGATGCCATTGCAACACTTGTTCAACGCCAACGAGCCCACTACATCGTGAAGAAATCATCTGTAAATTGCCACGCGTCACGCATTCTACGACACTCCCTATGGCCATGTCTACCCAATCTTACGTTCGAAGGGGCCCAAATGGCCTCAGCAAGGTGTGACAAACATGCCCATGTGCCGCCAATTTCTTTCGTTCAACGTCACTGATGTTCTATTACCGTTCTACCCTCTCAAGATGCGATAACCTCTATGGCGAGAGGTGTGGCAAGGGAGGACAAGCCCACGAGTATATATGCCCCGTCATGCCCTCAACACATGGTCCCCCTTAACGCGATGCCACCAAGAATCCGAACAAATCCGACTCCCATCCCTTCGAGACCCCTGCTTGCGCCCGTGCCGCCCAACCCCAAAGTCCCAAGTCGTACCCGACCAACCCACTCCCACCATGGGCGGGAACCAAGAAAGCCGCGTCTCCGAGGTGCGCAACTCGTACGAGAACCTCGAGAACATCATGATCGAGCTGCGAACCGAATGGCGCATCATGGACCTTGACGACATCAAGAAGCTCCTCGACATGATCTCCAAGCTCATCAGCGTCGCCGACAAGGCGCTGGTGAAGCCGACGGACGAGAACGAGAGGTACGAGGTCGAGGCCATGAAGCGCAACATCGAGTCGGCCGAGACCGAAGCCCAGGGCATCTATGGCGAGGCCAAGGCGCTCAAGGAAGACGAGGCCAGGCGAAAGAAGGAGGAGGAGGAGCTCGAGAGGCGCGTGCGGCCGGGCAATTTGGATAAGATCACGGAAGAGGACGAGGAAGACTGAGATTACAATTACGTGTTGTGGAGTTTGTGAGAGTTATTGTTACATATTGTGTCAAAGCTGTTCTGGAGATCTTGGTGGCAAGTTGGTGCCCAAGTCCTTCCATATCTCCTCAATCGAAGTTTCCTTGGCCGGCAAATTCCACGTTTATTCCCTGTTTATCCTTGGCAAGATAATGTTTATGCCAAAGATCTAAACATCTGCGGCAACTGGCCAGTGATTTTGTCCTGGTCCTGATCCGGAAAGCCAGGATGGAGTGTTCTTGCCCCCAAACGCATGTAAAGGGAAATCGTTATATCACAACGGGTATTGTGTCCGTTGCTTCGTAGCTTCCGGTATGCAAACTTTAATAAAAGTGATGTCTCGCCTTCTGACTGCTCAAAAAAGAGACCGAAAGTCCAGCGGCCCTTCGGCAGGCGTCCGAGGTATAGAAGATCGTAGCAGTCGTTGTAGTATAAACGGCTCGGATCCCGATTGAAGAAGGGGTCGCAGAGAAGTTTCAATTCATCGTGTCCAGTCAGTTCTAGCTGGACGGTGGCGCTCGGATGTCCCTTGATAGTCGCGGTTAATTCCCTGTTTATAGCCTTGGGGCTTTGAATCTCACATTTGTATACATAAACAATGCTTCATTGTCCCATATCGTTCCTGAGGCATCGGCAGATCTTCTCTGTAGCATCTGGATTCCAAAGCCAGCACCGCGAGAAAGGAACTCATCGACAGACGGGGCGTGAGCAACAGCGTATGCAGCTCCTTCGGAGATCCTTGCAGTGCTTGGCTATGTGTTAGTCGCATTTTGTGCATGTTCAAACAGAGAATAGGGAAGACAACGTACAAACCTGGCGTCCCTAGGGTTTCGAGGAACAGGGGCTCCCTAAGACCGTTGGCGGCGCAACACTCTTTGATCTTTTGTTGAAGGTAGCGGGATTTCGAGGTGCCTCCTATCAGAATAGTCAGATCACTGAATGAGTACTCACTTGCTGGTAGCTGGGATCTTACCGGCAACCAGCACACGCGCTTGACAGTCCGAGAGCTCGGCTGCAGTTACAATTCGATCCTCGGCCGTTTTCATGGGGAGTCGGAGGGCCTGTTCGAATGTCTTCAGTACCAAAGCAGCTGGCACCATAACACGCTTGTGCTGCCCATCTCTACCCAAGATGTACCAATTGAAATCCCTCGCCCCGTCTGGTTCTGTCAGTCGGTTAACGTCGTGTTGGAATGCCTTGTACAAATCATCTCGTTCTAGGGGTGAAAGCGTCCTGCCCAGTTCCACTTCGGTCCTGAGTATCTTCATACAACAATTGGCAACGTGAAACTCCCACTTTGTAGACCTAATTTTAGTAAGGCGTATAAATTAGATAGTTTAGAAGCCATACCTGCTCCCCCCCGCCCGCAGCAGCTAACAATAGTCAGCGTAGGATACGAAGTTTGGACGAGTTGAACTTGCCTTCTGGTCTGTCCATAAGGAAGAAACTTGCATTATTGCCACCCAACTCTGAGATCTTCAAAATGCATGAGTTCTATAATAATTACTCTTTCGTCAGCAAGATCTATTGAGTGCACGAGGTTGGGAGAATATACCGAGTTATGGCCTCCGAAATCCAGGAGAAGTATGATTTCTGCATTCGTATTGCCCGCTTGGTTCCGCAAGTCGCAATCGTCTGTTCGATCATACCAGGCACAGTGTGCTAAAGCCTCGGCCTCGGTAACGAAGATGATGGAGCTGGGTGCAATATCCCATGCCTGTACAGCTAAATCTCGATACTTCTCCTCGAACTCGAGGGTCCATTGGGATGGAATGGACAACGACACAGTTGTTATCTGCCACTTCTTGATTTGGCAGATCTTCTCGGCGCCGTCCCAGATGTCTTTGAGCAATGCGACGATCGCAAGCTCGATCTTATGGCGAAACTCTTCATCGTATCTGTATTGCATCAAGGGAGTAATGACATCATACTGGGTTAGGAGCTGGTCACTGGCTTTGGCCAAGAGATACATTGCGTACTTCATGGACACTGGTTGTCGCAGTGTAGAATGTTCTGGCCCCCCCACGTAAGGCGATCCATCATCAAATGGGTAGCATTTGCCTGTGAAATCACCTCTAAGAGTATGATTACCCTGGGCGACCTTCAGCGACTTGGAACTGACGCAATACTATTTTATTGTAAGCAGTTTCCTTTCAGTGTGTCGCTAGTAGTCGGAGGATATGAATGAATAAAACAAATGCATCGAGCGAATTGAACATACCACGGTAGGACGAGTCCCAGTACTCCCCAAATCAATCGCCAAAACACTAAATTTGACGATTAATCCCAGCCAAGGACCAAGAATGTGGAATTTCATACGCAGCTTTTAGATCCATAGTTCCGATGTCGTAATTTGGAATGGATGCCGACTGTAATGAGGGGGACTGAAAGAGGGCGAACTGTTGTTGGTATTAACGCAGAGTGGAACGAGGAAGTAAGTTTCTGTGGGCAGAGGGCTTCCAGAGTTGCACCCAGGTGCTTGTTTGTGTATTGGAAGGCAATTTCACTCTCCAGGAAACTGCAGAAGTCTCAGTAGCTAGCTACCTAGGTTAGCTGTTGTTGACAGACATGTTTGAGTACTTAGGTACCTACCTAGAAAAAATAGTTGCTTCTGATGAGTTGTTTAAACACTACTAAGGTATCTACTTAACCACCCACATAACTACCTACCAACACAACTACCTAGGTACACAAGTTTGAAACGACTTCTAAAGAAGGCACTGATGTATTATGTACACAAGTAGGTGGGTAGGTATGCACAGTTGCAATTTTCGCCCGACATTGGGGTTTAAAACCTAACCCTCCTTCTTCCACATTTCAGCCAACACATTCACCACGCATCATCCACCACACATCCACCACACATCCACCACACATCCACCACACATCCACCACACATCCAACACACATCCATCCACATTACAGACGCAGACCTCAACATCTCGTTACTTATCCTCAATCAACACTTTCCCTTGTACATACATCAGCCAAACATTCTCAAGTCGTTCTGCAATCAAGCCGGTCTTGTTCAGCACCATTTTACAATAACAGGTATCGCGCCAGAGTCGGAACAATGTCGCTATCCTTGAGTGACTTAGCCATGTTGGCCGAGCTGGAAGGCATCAGCAATGATTGGGAAGACGCCTATTCCAAGATGATCAATACAGTATTAGGTGCCGTCAAGGTCAGCTAATTACTCTGTCTCCATCGATTTTTCCTTCCAATATGCTCGAGATTCGTGATAACACACCTAAGCAAAACAATGCTGCTCTCTCCTCGCCATTGGAAATTCACATGGGTTCGTACTGACTTTGAAACTGTACCAGGATCTCGTAGCCAAGAAGGACGAGTTGTTGCCTCGCGAAACCGAAATCCGAAACAGTATCCCCGAAGTATTGGCAGCTCAGCCTGTTCGCCCTGGACAACCACCATTCATAGTCTTCATACCTTCGGTGATTGGAACTACAACAGGTGACAAGTCGGCGGCTCTCCACCTCAAAGATGAGCCCGCTACAGACAGCGAGGCGGAGCCTTTCGTCCCAGAGGGCCTGCGTGGCTTATACGAACACAGCAAGACCCATCTTCCTGTGCTGAAGCCCCCCACCGTGTCTTCCCTCTCAGGTAACGAGGCCGATAACGGTGACAACAGTGGCAGAATCGGAGAAAGAACTGATGGCGCTCCTGTCCCTGAGCCTCAATTACTTCAATTCAACATCAACGGAACAGCCACGACTGCCAGCAGCAGCAGGAACCAGGCCTCTTCTGCGGAACAACACAGAAGCGAAGGAATCGTTATCAGTGACCAGGCAGCTATGAGATCCCGGAAAGCCGGCCTACTCCCTCGACCCAAAGTCACCAAGTTCACACACAAGCCCAACATCGACTTGGAAGAGGTGAAGCGCGAACGCCTGTGGGTTTTCGAGTGCAAGGTCGGCGTCGGACGCACCAATCCCAAGCCCCAGTTCTACTACCTCGCCCTGAAGTGTCCTACCGGCTGTCGCTCCCCCATGCTTTCGAAGCACCCGCTTTACCAAGACCGGGCCGAGAAGCACTTCAGAAAATGCGGCGTCGACTTTGTTGATGAATATGACATGCTGCGCAAGTATGCACGAATTGGTGAGTACCTTCCCCCGCAACTGTACAAGCAGACCGGGAACTGACATGGCCGTCTCAGTCGTATCTAGACAACGTATTACACGAGACCAGTTGAAGGCCTGGAACAGTAGCTTGCTCAAGCCGCATGAAGCCCACCTCGAAAGCGAGAACCTTGCGTGAGCTGGCGGCAAAGTCTCTGACACTGGAAGCATGCTAAGGGCTGGCCCTTAGAGCGCTCGCTAGCATCTGGATGTTACGCGAGAATCATCATTGATTACAGTTTGAGCGATTGATTTTGTCTTTATGTTTGATTTTCATCTGAGGGCAGATACATACAGTCTGGTACTGCGATAGACCTTTTGACACTTCCCCAATATAGGTTTTGCAGCAATCGTCGCATGCCCAAGCGCAGAACCATGCAGTCCGGCACTGCGGTGGATCTTTTGTTACGTTTTGATTGTTGCTTTCCAGGTATCAGTTGTTTTTGACTACACAGCGATGCAGTCAGGTACTGCAATGGATTTGCAGATTCTTCAGAATATTTTTCTTTGATGTATATATTTGATCACAAGAGTACAATGGGGCAGGCAGGCACTGCGAAGAGCCTTTCAATGTCAAACACAACGCATGAGCATTCACAGTTCTATGCCATCATTGTCAGGTACTATTCGTGTCATAAGCAGCTTCTGATAATCAATTGAAACTTCTGGGACGCAACAAGATCCGAAAACGTTGTTGCAAGAGGTTTACTCTACCAGTAGTTATCCGTTATGCCAGTTAAATCCTCGCAGCCTTGGACGTTCCTGTCTCCACACATAGAATGCATTAATGAAGTCAAACTAGGAGATTCTGAATTCAACGCGTACTAGACCTCCTGCAGGCCATCCATCCAATGCTTGAACCAACGCCATAATCATCACTCTTATCTCTTGAAATGAGCCCCAATACCACGTCCGTATTCTTGCTTCCAGATGACAGGGTCCCGACCAGAATATTGAAGAAGCATAAATGGCAGCATCCCGAAGGCATGCTCTCACCAGTCCTTCCCGTAATAATCACGACGTCCTCGTCGCCACTATCATTCGCAAGTAGATAAACATAGAAAAAGCCAGTCTCATCACCAATACCCTTTCATGCCTTGAACCCATGCATGCAACACGCAACACGCAGCCCGTACTCTCGCTCTTCGTTCGACTTCGTGCTGTGTCTGTCGTTGCTTCTGAGATTGCTGCCAGCCTTGCTCATGAGTCCCTTTTGTTCCTCTAAACAAGCATTACCTGTACTATAATGCCTACTTCATATGTCCACCTTTGCCAGATTCTCCAGTTGGGCAGTGATTTCCTCCTCCGACTGGCTTGGGGTGCCAAGATGGAGGGTTCGACTCCCCAAGTTGATATGTAGGGGGAATTCCTCGCGCCGGGACGAAGCTTGAGCACGCTTGGTGGCCTCTCGTTCCACTTTGATGCTGAATTTCATCTCGCCCTCGGATTTGGTGAATGAAATCGAGAATTCATACCGACCAGGCCGGAATTGCGGCAAAGTCGCGAGGTTATAGCAATCGTATATGTCTAAACGACAGGGACGTCCGCTGAAGTGACACTGGCATACGAGCCTCAGGAGAGTATGTGAAAATAGTTGGATTTGCACTTTGCCGTCCGGGAAACCCTAAAAACTATACCGGATTAGTTTGGCTTTGTCTACTTCGATGCTGTTTCGTTGTAGGTAGGTAGTCATTCTTACACGAGAAAACAGGAACTCTCCGGAGTGATTCCATCGACGATCCTTCGGCTTCTCCCCAACTTTGGTCCCGAACGTCTGCAGGCCAAAGGCAGCCCCTGCTTCGAGAAATCGTTCCACGGATAAAGGATGAGCATACGCGTAAGCGGCACCCTCGGCGATTCTGGCATTTCTGTGTTTCAAGTTAAGCGCTTGGTCTATTAATGGTCTTCGGAAAGAGTTTGACAAACGTACAGATCGCTCAGACCCCTGTCGTGGAGAAAGATGGGTGGTTGGAGACCATTATTCGCGCAGAGCTGACGCATCTGGTGTTGCAACCACTTCGACTTCGCCGTACCTCCTGGAAAACATGTTAGGCATAAAAAGGGTGAGCTAGGATTAGTTTGCATTGTGGCCGTACCGGTAACAACAACCTGGGCCTGTCCCCTCGAGTCTTTTGCAGCCTCACGAATTCTCTCCCGTGCAACATCGAGAGGCTTCTTCATGGCCGAGTTGTACATTTCTGTCACGTCTGCGGATGAACGTTTGATGTGTCCTATGCTGCCATCATCCTGTCTGATCTGCCACTTGATACTATTACAACCTTCAATTGTCGTGAGGGTCGACAAGCTTTTGTTGAAGAAGTCAAATATTTGCGACTTCTCAAACTCCTCCAGTTGGTGTTCTCGGTTTAGATGGAGCTCATCGATATAGCTCTGAACAACTTTGTGTTTGAGCTTTACTAGGTGTTAGTTCTAAAGTAATAGAGAATGCATTGCAGAAGCACATACTTGTTCGCACCCTCCTGCAACGGCCGACTCATCTAACCAACAGTTAATAATTTGACAATCGTTCTTCTGGAGCTCAACATACCGTTCGGGGCTGGTTGGACGAAAAAGCTTGGAATGCTGTTTCCTATAAGCTAACCGCAGGGGCCACGGGCCATGACCTCACGGGCCACCCAGCCCCGCGACTTTTCGTGACACCGCGTATTTAATCCCAGCGCAATAACGCAACCACCTTTAACCTTCTCTTGTTATAATTATTATTAATCGAACCGCTTTTTCTCGCTTTTTATCATAATACCTTTAAATAATTATAATATACGCTATTGGGGTACCCTACGCGACGTTAAACTTAGTATAGCTATCTAAGCCGCGGCTAAGAAGTGGGCAGTCCTTCGAACCACCTTATAACGCCGTATCGACGGGATTCCTACCAGAAAAGACACTAATAGAAGCCTCTAAGCTTTATTACCTTACCTAGAAGCCCGATTAGCGTTCTGGGCGATTAGCCAGGCTAAACTAGGCTACGCACCTTTGTTTGTTAAATTCCGGCAGATTACTAACTTACTACTAAGTGCTTCTAGCGTTACTAAAAGGGTCAGGGAAGTGTAATATCGCGCTTTTCTTAAACGTAATCTAATTATTAAAGCTTTAAGATTATATATAATAGTTTATTTAAAAGTAAATAGTACTATAGTTATAAATATTAACTTTTTTTTTAATTGCTTTAAAGTCCTATAGGTTATTAATATCCTATAAGACCGCTAGTATAATACTAATAAAATAGGAGTCAGCTAAAATATTAGTAAAGATTACTAGGTAATATACAAGGCTAAAACCCATCTAACACTTAAGAAAAATATCGAAAGAGGCGAATAGATTACTATAATGGAGTGTATTTCTGCTAATAGAGTGGTGCTTCCTCCGCTAGTGATTTTGAAAAGCAAAAAGGTCCAACAATAGTAGTTTCCGGAACGGAACCTTAGATTATAGGACGACTAGCTATTTAAAGCTTCGCCCAAAGGGTGGACTAATAACAATATTACGATAGATTGGCTTAAAGGCCTTTTTATTCCTCATATTTGTAAGCGGCACAGCAATAGATAAGTAGTTCTGGTCTATAATAGCTACGATTCTTATACAAACGACCTTTTTTTATCGACCTATCTATTAAACAAGGTTTAGCTAATCTTTTATAAGCCTTACTATAGTTATATTATTTAAGCGTTAAACATAAGAGTCTTTGGGTTATTAAAAAAAAGGCTTCGAAAATATTTTTATAATATTCTATTAGCCACCTTAGGAATTAAAGCTATAAAAAAAGATATTATAAGGGCACTCCAGCTAGCGAGGCTCGATATTTTGAACTCTGGGGTTATTACTAAAGCCTAGGCAACAGCTAGGATCTTTCCTTACGATTATGCAAAGCTGTTATTATCGAAATATATAATCTTAAAAGACAAAGGTGTGGCAAAGGACGCTATAAATAAGTTAGCTATAAAGGAAAAACCAAAAATACCGGATTTTTTAGTATTCAAGCCTGTAACGACTGCTCTATCCGTAACACTGAGTACAGGGTAGAGTAGGGGTCTTAGTGGGTTTATGTTCCTAAGGATAAGGGCTAAGCTTATAACAAAGGATCGCTAAGCAATATAAAGTATCGTTCACTAAGTCGTTAGGAGGTTACTCCTATTCTAAGAACTGTTAGTATGCTTAAATTAAATAGTAAAATAAGGAAAGACTAGATATATAGGAATACCGTCGAGGCTATATAGTATTTCCTTCCTTCACACAATTGCTTATCTCTATTATTTCTCAAAGACTGTAGAGACCCGTTTCTGTTGTTTTTTAGAGACCACAGAGATTCTCTATTATATTACAAAAATATATTACGTAATATCGAATACCCTTGTATCTAATATTCACGTATCTGTACTTACCTTGCATAACCCTTTGTCATATAGCTACGCTAGGCCTTCCCAACTGGCCTATCTTACAGTTGGTTCGTAACATTATTCCTCTCCTTTCAAGTTTATTACCCTTAATAAATACTAGTGAGTATCTTTTCCTTTTTTTGGTTTATCGAATTCTTTTTTTCCCTAGCTTGCCTTCCTTTTCGTATTATGTCTGGTTGTATTACTAAAACTAACCGTAGTATATAGAAAAAATCGTCTACCGAAAGTTGTTGCAAATTAGTTAAATCTATTAGCTAATTCGGTTTTGAGGTTATACCCTGCTTTTATTGTTTTAATAAAAGTCTTATATATAAAATACTAGAAAATCGGAATCGGTATAATCACTATAGTAATACAAATATATCTTTTTATAATAGGAATTATATATTGCTGGTTTTTTTTTAGTAAATTTATGCCGAAAAGGATTATATTAATAAGGAGCATTATATTACTAAATAATAGCTTTAAAAACTTATTACTTATATTAGTTATTTAGGTTATTAATCTAACTTCCTTTATAAAAGGGGCGTAAAGTTTATCTAGCATGGTCTTTAGAACCTAGATAAGCTAGAGAAATAAGAGCGTTTAGAGGAGGAGCAGAAGCGAATAGCAGAGGAGTAGGCTTGTTTATCCTCGGCTATTGCTTTTTCTGACTTTTCCCTTGGTTCCCCTTCGACTTGGGATCTCGACCCCTCCCTTCTGGCCTTGGTTGGTTAGGATGCTGGAGGAT